>OX457036.1:22567168-22732168 GCA_949752735.1 Lumbricus terrestris
AAGAAAACTTTAGCAGATGAAGTAAATATTTATAATGATATGAATTCCCGGGCAATCCAGGCTCCAACCAATAGTTATTTAGTCCCACGTTGAATAGTTTGCGAACATTATACTGTGTAGATAAGATACCTCTTTTAACGTATTACCGGTTATTATAAAAACCTTGCCAACACCCAACGTCGCAACTGATATAAAATTTATGAACTCCATCAGGAAAAGAGAAGTTCAAATTACCAGACTTAGGATGGGGCATGTCTTTAATAACACTTGGCTGAAAGTGTTAGGTAAAAGCACAACAGACCTGTTTTCTAAATGCCAATTGCCTGAAACAACTGAGCATATGCGTGTATAAAGAATGACATACGTATCAACCTTACTACTTTTAAAATGTGAAGAGAAAAAAGTGGAATGCACTGTTAAAAATATATTGTCTATTCCAGGTATTTATCTTTAAGCTTATATTATTCTTATGACTATAACTAATGGAAGAATTATATGAGTAGTGTTAATTAAGCATAATATCTGAAAATACAATCTGCTAGAACAATGTATCAGCCTAACGTTATTAATGGTCACTATTGTTAGTTGTGGTTGATAAAGTGAAAAGGTCTTACCATTGTTTTGAATAATGTTCCTGGAAATAGATTAATGACTGGCTTGTTTGCAATGTGAAATGTATGTGAATTATAATTTTAGCTGGTTTGCTTCATTTTATTATTGAGCAAAGATAAACTTAATGTTTAATAAGATTTATAATTTCCTTGGATTTGTTTCTATCGTGTTTATTGTTTTTTGCGTGTGTGGTTGTTCGTCCCCCCCCCCCCCCCAATTAATTCTGTAATAGATGAAACAGGCATTGACAAATTTTGCTCTTGCTATTATTGTTCATGGCTCCAAATGATGGGTGAATACTTTGATTTTTTATTTTAATGTTGAATATCTAATCTGCCATTAATTTAATTGTTGGCCAATGAATGTTCAAAATTGCTTGTAAACATGCGTTAAATATTTGATATTCATTTAACTAAGGAGCCTAGATGTTATATTATGCGGTCATCATAAAATGTGCAAAATTAATGTATAATAATATTGCCAACAAACTTCGAAAAAATGGAAATGAAAACAGAGATAAAAGGAAAAAACTGTCGATCATCAAACAAGTTAACTATAATTTTTTTAACAGGAAATCCCAATTGGAAATGCCTCATACACACCTCTTTTAACTTTACTAAACTATTATCATCAACCAATTTAACAATAATTTTTTAAACAAGGAATTCCAATTGCAGTTGTCTCATACACACCTCTTTTAACTTTACTAAACTATTATCATCAAACAAGTTCACTATTATTTTTCTAAACATAGAATTCCAATTGGAGATGTCTCTTACACACCTCTTTTAAATTTTCTAAACTATAATCATCAAACAAGTTAACTATTTTTTTATTATTGTTTTAATCTGAGAATTCCAATTGGGGATGTCTTTTGCACACCTCTTTTAATTTGATTAAACTTATATAATCAGACAAGTTAACTATTATTTTTAAACAGAGAATTCCAATTGGAGATGTTTCTTACACACCTCTTTTAACTTTAGCAGGCCCATATTATGGGCCTGCTAAAGTTAAAAGAGGTGTGTTTTGCGTGCGTTTTTGTCCAGTCTTGAATTTATATTATAAATTCAAGACTAGGCAAAAACGCACGCAAATGCAGATACGTGGCTCTTGCTTAGTATGCCATGCGGTTTCTGCAGAAACGTGCTTTTCACACCCGCTGGTTCCCTGTGATGAGGAAATTTGTTAATATGACTACCTGAAATGCTACCATTGTAGTACTGGAAATCGACATTTTTCGAAGTTTGGGGGCATATCTCCCTGCCCATACCCTCCCCTGCTAGGCGCATTGTGCCTCGGCGATCGTAATTCGGTCGCTCATCCGTCCCCCCCAAAGTTCGGACCAGGTCTCCGCCTATGGTTGTTTATTTAACTAGCAGACAAAGACGTACTCTGGTGCACATGCATGTTGCAGTACACACTTATGGTTTGTGATGGAAGGGGTTTAGGAACCACGAATTATAGATTTTCCTGTGAGTTACCCATCATTATTATCAAATTATTATTATTATTTTTGCCAATTATACTCCTACATTTGACATGTTGTGTTCTAAGGCAGATGGATTCCCTTTGCTGCTATTCTCAGTGACCCTGATCCTTCTCCCAGCCGAACTCGTAATTGGATACTTCCTTAGACCTTGCAAACATAATCTAGATAATTATACCATGCCATGATTCATTAATTGAACAGGGATATATCACCAGGATGCTGTATAAATACTCGATTGACACTAATATTTCTTTTGCTTTATTTACTTAATATTTATGACATTTCAGCTTCTGACTTAATTTGCATCTTTTATTACCAATGATTACTTCGATGTATTATGATGATGTTTTATATCTCATTGTGCGTTTGCAAGTGGTATAATAAAGAATACATACTTAGTACTTAGTCCTTCCCGGGCAGGTCTGCACATCATGTGGCGCATCTCCTCCACTCCTCCCTGTCCATCACCAGTTCTTCAGCCTCCTCCCATGACATCTCCAGACATCTCAATCACCTTTGATTGTCCTTCCAGTTCTTTCATGGTCTTCCTCTCTTCCATATACTTCCAGCATTCCAGGCCATCACCTGTTTGACTCTTTGATCCTCATCCATATGAACAGCATGCCCCATCCACCTTCACCTCTTTCTGATGATGTTTTTCTTATCTTCTTGTCCTTTCTTCTCTCTTATGATTTAGTTTCTTATCTTGGCACGATTCATGTGAAGAAAATACTTGGACCTTAATTAACTTTGAATCAATGAATTGAGCAGCATATAATTTTTGCAACTCTTATTTAGGTCAGATCTTTGAATTTATTTTCATTAATTTCAATATGTACAGCTTAATCAGCTGCAAATGATAATGTGGTGAAAGTTTGCGGTGACACAGCAGCAGCCAAGATAAACTATGGCCACCACAGAACAGGTAGAATAGAGCGCTATGACCTACAACAGACTACTAATGTCCATTAACTCAATCTTGAGGGTGACAAAAATGACACAACTGCTTCTTAAAGTGAATAGGCAAACTGATTAGCCTTTTACTCTACAACAACTTCTTTTAAAAATGACTGATGTGGCATGAGTTACCGAACAGTTTGGTTGTAGGAAGTGCAATTTGGTATTTCCAGCATATGTTTTAGAGCTTTACACCACTTTTCCCAGTTTCTGGCATATACATATATGCAGTAGTCACAGTTGTGACCATTTCTCAGACTATGCTAATGGAGACTTGCTTACTTGTTTCATGGAATTAGTATGGTAGTCTGATTTATGTTGTAAAAGTCTATTCTATCCCATTCCAGGCGGCCATATTGTTTATCTCGGTCACTGTTGTGGCCGAGCCACTACAGATTTAATGCAGACAATAATTTTCCCCAATCCTTTCAGAATCTATTCTGAACCATCAGTCTTCTGGCCTTCAACATCAGTGGTTCATTAAACTCCACTATGTAAGTTTTAAGTGGATTCCCAGAATTTCTAATTTGTCAGGTGATGTAGAACGCCAGTTTTCTTCTATTGTTCCGTTCAACTGACATGGTTTGAACCATTTGTGCCAACCGTCAGTGTTTGGCAAAAATAAGGCTGTTTGCTTTTGTTTCATTGGTGCCATTCCCACTTTCTTCAGAATAGAATTTACTCATGATTAGGTAGATGATTAGTAAGTGATTAGGTAGGGGACTTGCCTGAAGAAATGCGATCTAATTCATCATAATAGAATCAACTGATGATTAGGTAGATGATTAGGTAAATGATTAGGTAGGTGACTTGCCTGAAGAAATGCGATATAATTCAGGCAAATTCATCTTTACCAAGCAGTATGAAGCAGATCAATGAGCTCTGAATGAAAAAATGCAACAAAGGTGGCATTCATAAATTTCTGCAAATCAATTTAGCTTTGCAATTATTGATTATCTGACTATTTATAATATAGAAGAATCTGACAAATTTTTGGGGGACCTTTGAGTGAATCTTTTTTGGTATTTCTCTGCAAATGCTTATTTATTCGTTGAGCCATGAAATCTGAATAATGCTTCTGCTGACCCTGTTAGGATCCCAGAGAGTTCCAGTTAATAACTTGGTGCTACCAATCTCCAATTCTTCGGTACTGGATTGCTTCACTTTTGTTGTTGTTATGAGACTGTGAATGGATTAAGACTCTTGTTTCCTGCGGACATTGTAGAAGATGATACAAGATGCATATGACTATATACCAGAATCACCTTGCAATGTTTGTCTGTTATTCCTGGCTAAATATTAGCATTATCCGTAAAATTGAAAATTCTGAGATTTGAGCTTTGCTGTGTTAAAAACGCAGCTCGGTGCTTTCAATGCAGACAGTTCATCAAACTGCACTAAGTTGTCTTGGTTTAGAAACACGTATACAGAGTTGAATAACAATAGGATGGTGACTTGTCTGGGGGCATGGAAGAAAGCTCTTGATTCAATTTACTATATATGCAGTTTTCATATGGATTTGCCAGAAGCTTGATTTGAACTGGCTTAGATCATCTTTGACATTGTCAGGTAATATGGAGGAGTGAAAGCAGGAATCAGGGCCGTGTTTAACATAGGTCCATTCGGTGCCGTGCACCGAATGCCCTGAGGTCTGAGCCGAGAGTTTTGTTGCTGTTGGCCAAAATATGTCTTATTCAAGTGCAGTGAGTCTCAGTGTTACTTAGGCCTAAACCTTTTGTAAAAATTAATAGGCCTAAGTGTAAGAAAACATTATTTAAAAGTGTCATCATCATCATCATCATCATCATCATCATCATCAAAATCCTTGGGCTAAATGCCCGTAGGGGTCCGACGCCACTCTCTGTCTGAGTCTGTCTCGAGCCATGCTGCCCAGCTTCAACCGGTCCGGTCAGCAGGTCTGCTCCATACCATTAACATCTTGGAGCAGCTAGACCACCTTGTCTGATTGAAGAGAATATTGGGAGAGAGGCGTGAAGGACAACCTGGGTTAATGCCCGTATGTGTCCCACGCTCTCTCCCCCGACTCTCTCCACTGGTCTGTCCTGACCGGCCTGTGCATGTCTGCCCCACATCATGACACCTTGAAGCATCTGGGTCGCTATGTCACTTGTGCCGTGGTTTTTGCGGATTTCAATCATCTTGGTCTTTTACTGCCAGCGTATCGCCACCCATCTGGCAAACCTTCCTCACTTTGTCCGGGCTTAGGACCGGCACAGGGACGTTGTTGGTTCCCTGTGGCGGAGGATGGATGCAGTTTAACGTCGTGCCAGGACAAAAGTGTAGCTACCATTAAAACCCTATAGCAGAGGTTCTCAACCGGTGTGTCGCGTAAAAATGGTGTGTCGCGAAGAATTGGTGTGTCGCAAATTTTTACAGCATACAACCGTCGTTCTTGCATTACACTGTCTTGTTCACTTTAGCAGTTTGGCAGGTATATATAGGCTGTGTAGGCTAATATAATCGTATATAGGACTTCATTTTATCTATTCCATTTGATCGCAATCGGGAGCAGCCACAATGTTTGCCTTTTAAACTGACATGCACTCCCTATGTAGGCCTACGTGACATAGACTACAGCTAGTAAGCCTATAAGACGTTGGCGACCGTATAGATTAAATTTTACCCAATGCTGTAACCTTAGAAAATTATCATAAAGAAACAGAAATTTTGGGATTCTAAAATTGATGACGCGGAATGGTTGAATGTGCTATCGTAACTGTTTGCGTATTCAGAGACTGACAATTTACCATATAACAGGTGGACAAAGTCCAGGTACCAGAAGTCGTAATGGCCCAGTTTTTTAACTAAAAAATTACCTGTAGGCCTACGTACGTTTTCCAGTTTTCCGTTCTAATTAGTCGACGTTTTGAAGGGAGTTTAGTTTTGGTATAGTGTGTTAGCTACCTTTATGCCATGTTTTCTTGCTTTGCCTTGAGCTATTAGAGTGGCTTGAGTTATAATATTTCTGGCCCTTCTTGCCTAAAGCAGTTTTATTTAACTCCCATTAGACTATTTATGTTTTTTAGCCTCGCTATAGCGGGTAAGGACCCAAGCTTAAAGTCTTCAGGTTTATAATGGCTGTGTTGCTACACGCAGTTGTAGGCTACGTGTCGCACTCACCATTAAAGCCTTTGGATCCTCATCTTACTGTAATCCGAAGAAAATCCAGGAGAAAAAATCACATTTCTGTTAGGTCAAGCAATTAACGCAGAGTCATAAAATGACGTAGAATCATAAAATTGGATTAGTAGAATTTGGAAAGTTAAAATAATTAGAAACTAGAAAGCATTCAGTGTCAACATTTCATTTATCAAAATTTGTAACAATTTCAATTATATAGGCTCAGCTGGTTTAGGCTGAATTTATTTTTTAACGATATTCACATGACGATTGCATGGTGTGTCGCGGAATTTGGTTGCAAGTTTTGGTGTGTCGCGCGCGAAAAAAGGTTGAGAACCCCTGCCCTATAGGATGATATAAATTTCTTTATGATATATACTTAATTACACGTGGCCGTAGTTTTTGGCAAACCAACGGCCGCTCAAACAACACTATGCCTCTGCGGTAACACTTTGCACCGACACTCGAAGAACCTTAAACACGACCCTGGCAGGAATATTGTGAATTTCATGGCATGCAACTTGATAATTTGGTTGTATTAGAAAGTAAATTTTGTGAAAATTGTTATTGTTAATATTGACCAGACATGATGAATGATGTTAATGTTCCACATTTATGGGTTATTTAGCATAATATGTGGATCAGCTTAATGTTGTATGGATTATCAAACTGTCTGTACACCAAAATGCTGAAGTCCTGTCAATTGAAGGAATATGCTAATCATTAAATCTTCTTATCTTATCTTATCAAAGTGACCGTCGGAAAGCAAATAAAGCTCCGGTATAATTAGAGAAATCACTGGACATGTAGAACCCACAGAACAGAGACTAATGATGTAAAGATGACAGCCTACAGTCAGCGGTGTCTAGTATGTGTTCTTTCATCAGACTTCTGTGTGCCGCAACAACGGTTTTACAAGTGCCCTTGACAGAAGAGCTTGTAGAAGCTTTTCTGGGGATTAGGTGGGCTATCTCAGTTATTTTCCTAAAGATCAAGGCACTTCAACGGGTTGACTGACGAAGAGTTCACTTAGAATCCTAGATACCTTGACACTACTGGTGGCCACTGAAGCGTGTCATGTGAGTTGCACAGTTGACACATGTGTCAATATGAAGTCCAAACAAACGAATTTGCATACCATCACAATTAGTAATAGGTTAGATAATTTAATTATTTTATTAATCCATGAAGGTTATTTACACTGTGAGAGCCTGCGCTTTATAAATTTATAGATATGATACAGTCGCCACCTATTGAGCTGAAGGCTAAGTCGACCGTTAGAAGAGTTGCGTGTATTGATCCCACTGCTTCCTCATTGATGTTGCGCTCTTCACATCAGATTGTTATCATTGCATTCCACCCCATTGGCAGCACTTTGCGAGGTACTTAAATTTTACTATATGTTCATGGATACCACTCTGAAAAAAGGCTAGAAAAAGCTAGATTGATAATTTGTCTGAGAAATACATAAATTTTTATGATTTGAAAATTTTGATGACTTTTTTAGCCTGTCAACCAAAATTTTTCCTTTTTACCCAAGTTTTGAAAATTTCTGATGAATTTTTAGCTTTTCGCTCTAAAATTTAAAACCCTGCCACTTTTTCACATCTTTCGTGTCTTTATACCTGCAATTGTCTATTTTTATTATTTTTTAAATCTGAAAACTGCCATGCGAAAAAAAGCTGGATCATGAAAAAAAAACCTAGAAACCTAGACAAAGCCGAAAGCGTTCCTCTGAAGGCAAGCGTAGATCTAGTTGGAAAACTATGAGTAGCATCCCTGTATAATATGTTATGTGTGTGTGTGCACATACATATATGCTGCAGCTGTTATTATTAGCGCTATGCATTTATATAGCACTGCTATATGATTAAAAAACATCAATTTAACAGTGCTGCTGTGTCATGTCTCTCTGTATGACACAGTGTCTGACGCTGTCTGTACAAGGTAATTTGTGCCTAGACAAGTTTTTTGTTATAATTTGCACTGCCACTATAGACGTCCGTTTTGAATGTTATGTCTTGATTACGGAGAGGTCGGACATAAAAATGTTAAAAAAGCTGTTGTAGAGTTTTTGCGTCTAGCATGTTCTAATGAATTTGGACCATTTATCTGAGAAAAATTATTAAGAAATTTTGCTCTAAAATTTTTTCAGACAGGTTTCATACTTGCCATGCATGATTAGCAGAGCTAGTTTTATTCATGAAATCAAAGATCACATTGCTTTAAGCTTTGTTGCAGTTGTATTTAATCTGTTGTTGTATCTTTTGATTTTCTGCCAGAGTTAGTGCGCAAGATAAAAAGTGACATTCTTTCAAGTGCATGCAACAATGTAGCTAACCAAGCATATTTATATTATATGTATATAATTATGCGTATATTTGTACCATGTATATGGTATATATACCATGCTCATATGCGGATATAAATAATATGCATGCATGTATAATTATATATATTATAGAATACATAATCGCATGCATGTGTGCGTGCACACACACACACATATATATAAAATTTTATATATATATATATATGCGCATCTATGTATGTATTTATACGGACATTTATACAGAGCCTTACTATAACCTCAAGTACTTGCTTAAATTGCATGTAACTATATACTGCATTATGACGTATGCTCGTGTGTGTAGCGCTATTTAAAGGCCATATTATATGCAAGCATCCGGCTATATAGGTACCACGAGCACACACACACACACACACACATATGCACACACACATATGCATGCACACACACACACACACATTGATGGCAGACATTTCGGTGCATCAGCGAATTAGGCGAAGGTGAGCCAGCAAACAGTGGCCAGCAGTTGACAGCACGCGGAAACTGGCCTTGCGTCATTAGTCGATCCGAAATTATATCGCAATCAGGATGTGCTCGAGCATTAGGAGAACAAGTGAGGAGAGAAAGTGAGGGGTGGTTGGGAATTTTTATTGGGAATTTTTGATGTGAGGACCTGTTGTACAACACGTGTAGAGTGAGTGCTGAGAGCGTGCTACTTTATACCCGGCAGGGGGAATGGTAGTGGTGGGTGACTGGGTGACGAGTGCATTGTATTTGTCATCCCAGTGCATTCTGCTGCAGGGTTGAAAATTATAAGAACGATGTGTAAATGTCATCGTGTACCGGATACCATGCGCGTACGTTGACTTGCGAATGAACGAGCCTACTTACTTACCTACTTACATTCCTACGTAAATACATGCAATTATCATAAACATGTTTAAATTGGGAAAGCCACAATTGTAAGCTCCACATTTCTGTGTGTGTGTAAAATGTAGCATAAAACTATGACATAAGCCAGGGAACCAGCTTTGTCTCTGTTACGTCAGAACCTGCTAGACTACGTAGGGTGAAGGTTTGAGTTCATTGCCAGGCCTTGAACAGAGTAATTGGGAAAAGTTGTTGTTTGAAGATCGGAGATGTGTTTTCACTATATATGAAAAACTTTGCAAGTCCAAGACCTTGCCTCAGATTGTCTGTTATGATAAGTTGTTGAAACAAATCCTTTGATGATTATAATAATTTAATATTCATGATAATTATAATAATTTAATATTCATGAAGTATTAAGATTGCAGTAAGATTATCATTATACATGATCATTGTATAGTATAAACAGATGATGACAAGTTTTACAGAAGTCAAATTTGACTGTGTGGCAATCTGCAAGATGCCCACGTGTCCTTCTGCTCCTTTTACAGTCACCCTCAAGGGAGTGGAAGGCTGAGTCGACCTTATGGGGTTAGCAGGAATCAAACCCACATCCTTCTGATATATACAGGGTGGGCAAAAAAAGACCCCCCCTAAGGTTTTTCGCCAGTATCTTGGCCAGAAGTAAGAATTTAGAAATGAAATTTTACAGTCTAAAGACAATTCATATATACACATGACGACCGAATTTTATCAAAATACTTTTATATGCCAACGTGTTGCAATTAAACCTTCTTTCCATTTGAACATTAGAAACTGTGATCGAGGTCTGTGCAATGCGTGCATGGTCACCATATTATATAATATTATATATTATAAATAATCATCCTCATAATATTACGAGGATGACTGCTAACGTTTCAGTTGTTAGAATAGAAGATGACGAATGGTTTTAAATTAAACTATACATTACCCTGACGCATATATTTATTTGCTCTAAATGTATGGCTAGCATAAAACAATGATACAAATTTAGAATTTATTGCATAATGATAATACATAGCGATCTGATAAACGGAAAGGGTTTTGGCAGTTGTAAATGGCTTCCAATCTCCGATAAAAACATAATAGTCCAATGTTGATTGTGTAAGTCTACGATTTACTGGTTTGTTTTGTCAGAGTGAAAGGAAGGAAAGAGAAAGTGCTCTAGGAACAAGTTGGCCTATGCTAACTAAATTTGCACAATTTAGGGCAGCCGTTAGATTTAAACGTTTAATTTCGTTTGATAATTATAGAGTATAGATTGAAAGGAGTAACATGGTGTTAATTTCTGCTGAAGTTGACCAGCGACATTTACACGGAACTACCTCTGGCGGATGATGTTCCTAAATACATGACACTTAGCCAATCAGTTTGAATTGTAATATAATGATAATGATAAAATATTGATAATGATATTCGTTTATTAATTCATACTGACAAGTACTTAGTAAGATTGTATGATTTAATCTTAATTGATGATGATAAGTTTAAAAGTAGAAAAGTAGAGGTCTAGGGTCAGGGGCGGATCCAGAGGACCCTCTGTCTAGGTT
The DNA here is from genome assembly GCA_949752735.1 of Lumbricus terrestris. Lineage (NCBI taxonomy): Eukaryota > Metazoa > Annelida > Clitellata > Crassiclitellata > Lumbricidae > Lumbricus > Lumbricus terrestris. Next base: position 22,578,144 of record OX457036.1, read on the forward strand.
ATAAGTGAATCCACTGTTTCAGTACCCGGACAGTGAACAGTGAGAGAAGTTGAAAAGACTGCGATTCTAGATGATCATTTCGGAATGATCTGCCCGCAATATCTGCTCTGTCAACCACTTAAGTTTGCAGTATGTGATCTGAAATTCCATAGACTGGGATTTTTATTCATTCTGCTGGGATGCAGCTTTCACCTAGGTGTTCAATTGCATATGTAATTTTTATTCATTGAGATTTTTGAACGAAAAATATGGTGTATTGTTGTATTCATTCCAAGAATTTATATTATATTTATATATATGAAGAGACCTACTCTGAGGTGTAACATGGGGTTTTTTAAAGAGAGAATTGTGTAGCCAGTGGATGATAAAAACATTCTTTGTAAGCCAAGATTCGAACATCCAAGGTCCTCACGTTTACTGTATTAGCTTCATTTGGATACCAGAGTAACTGGATGTGGCTATGGGGGTGCAGGGGCGGGTTGTGCTGTAAATTACACTCAATTGTGATATCATAATGAAAAATGTATATATGCGCTGAAGCCAGTTGAGTTGTGTGCACCTCATCAGAAGGTGGATCCGCCGTGCAAGGTGATTGGCCTGCCCTCTGCCCTCTTTCTGACTCAGTATAGTTCAGAAATGATGACGTTACGAATTTCAGCCGATAATTGCAGTGCCTGTCAAACATACAATATGACTAAATTGGAAACTAGACAAGCTAATTGTAGCAGTTTACCGTATGTAGTTCCAGCGGCGTTGTTTGCACTGGTGAACTGTGTGATGTGGGTCCTGGGAACAGCAGAAGAAATGTACACTTCGCGGAATTGCTATACGTAGAGTAGCCTACCTTCATGCATCCTCAAACTTGGATGGCCATTTAGAAATGTTCCGGATCTACTTGTTTCCCACCCTAATCTTTGATTCCCTGGCTGAGCAAATTGTTGACAATTGTCATTCAATGTTACTGTATCCACTTGTTTAATTGATGTTGCATTTGTTCTTAGTTCATTATACCCATGATTGTTATTAGTTTTATTGATGTGTGGGCACATTGGTGTAGGAGTAATGGAGTATGTTTAATGCCTTGGTGTCGGAAGGTTGCAGGTTCGAATCCAAATTAAGCAGTCGCATAGGGACTCTGAGCAAGTCCTTCAATCTCAAGTGCTCATGTGCTTCGGTGTGAAACTTCAATTCAGTGTCTGCGCTGTAGTCCCGAGTGCCTCTGAGTGGATATCTTAAAGGGGCGCTGTAATAATTGTTCATACATGCGTAATATGCAGGTATATCCTGTGGTACAAGTGATCCATTGGAACTTGAAAACAGAAGAGAAAACTGTCTATGTTGGATCAACCTTGACAAGTTCCGGCTGAGAGAAAGTGCTACGTCACCATCCAACATTAAAGTATTTGATGGTTTGTGACATATGTACTGATTCCCTGTTTCTCTTGTGTACTGATTCCCTGTTTCTGACATATGTACTGATTCCCTGTCTACTGATGCCCTGTTTCTGACATATGTACTGATTCCCTGTTGTTTCTCTTGTGTACCGATTCCCTGTTTCTGACATGTGTACTGATTCCCTGTTTCTCTGTCTGCCCAGATGCATGTGTTAGAGAGAAGCCAGGTAGAACATGCATTGTTACTAACACACATAGAGTTTCAATGACCAACCAAACAAAATGATTACGTGATAAAACTCAAATCCTGCTACGTGCAGACAACGGCGTCAGGTGCTGGACTTGCACCGAGATCCAATGCGAACGTAGATCTGTATGTGCGAAGGACGAGGTCATGCTTCCGGAGCGCGTTTTTCAACTGCTGGCCCCCGCTGCTAAAACAGTCTGCTTACCAATGTTCGTTCAGCCAACTCAGTTGAGGCTTTCAACTCTCGACTCCAGACATATCTCTTCTCTACGGCATACCTCTGACTGATTGGGTCCTTGTGTTTGTAGAGCTGCCCTTGTGACAGCGCGTGCCGTGTTACGGCGCCATAGAAATTGTCGTCATTATTATTGTTATCATTATTATTAAGTCGATTGTGTTTTGATTTTTGCTTAAATATCAATTCTGTGGCTCCACTGATAAGAAAGTATCAGCCATGTATGAAGCAGCCTCATCATCAGCTGCAGTGACATATCAAGCTGCAGATTTGCATGTTAGGCCACACGTTAGCCACCTCTGAAGTCATTAACCATCAGCTATGGTTAGACCGGGAAATTTTTTATCGTGGAGAAACCCACACAACCAAAACCTCCACTGATTATTGTTACTATGATTTGCTATTGTTATTTATAATTATAGAGCAGATAAACTTATTCGGTTGCATTAGATGATTTATTTGATTTTAGTTTGTTGACTGGACATTTGATTACAGAACAGTATCCATACAATATAAAAAAATTTAACAAGAAAAATTCTGCTGCCAAATCATAGTGCTCATTATCAATAAGAAATAGGGCTACCAACTGTGAAAAATTTGAAATCTCAAGAGAAATTCTAGAAGCTTCAGAGTTTTGATTTCATATATTTCGTAACCCTTTTAGCAGTTGGTCACATGGTTTTTCTCGCTAAAGTTGTTTTTATTGGATAGAATATATATATATATATATATATATATATATATAAAGATACTGTTCTGTATAATAGGTTGGGGTAATGATGATGAGTTCTCTGCCCGCAGGCAGGTTCATTGGCTTTTATCAACCAAATAATTAAGGGGTTTGAAACCCGACCAGAGAGGACAAATGTCCCACACCCCCAAATGAACTCTGCTGCAAAGTGATTGAGCGGACCATAAGCTGTAGGAAGACGGGACAGTGAGGAAAAGAACTTCATATGCGGAGGCTACGAAAAATTAATCCAACACTTTGCACCGAATGTTGCATACTGAAACTGCTCTAAGGGACTGCGCTCTATTTGTTTTTCCTCTCGAACAAAGCTGTTGTCCTTTCTGAAGTTTCATTGTGAGCTGTTTTTAGAAACGTCGTCGCAAACCTCGCTCGACAATTCTTGACCTTTCTATTTAACTTGATTAATGGATTAGCTAAGCAGGAGTCATCATCGAACCGCCATGGCTGTTTGGTAGCGGTCGGTCGCTTCGGTTCTGTCCGCACTTTATTTGAGATCGCGTCAGCGTTCAGCGTATAATAAGAAGTCGAACGGCTTGACACTACTTGACTTATCGAGGTTTTCTGATAAGAGGCCCTTGTCCTGAAACACCCCCTCGTCAGTCGTCACCCACAGTCAGCGATGTGCAGACGACCGAACGGGATGTAGGTAGCAGACGCGAATCGGCCGCGAAGTGAACGGTTCGGTCGGCGACTGCTCGGTTTTAGATCTGCAGAAAAACTCCGATTTAAGTGGGATTTGTTGTATAGGATTATTGGTGGCAGTTTTTCACAATGCATGAGCTAGTGGAAACGCAGAGTGAGATATACACGGATCACAGGTGAGCTGCTATTAAACGTCGTTGAAACGATTTATCAAACGACGGTGTTCAATTTATTCGTCTGTGTGGGGTGCTTTCAATTAAGACTTAGCCTTAAAATCAACGGATGCAATGAGTGGTTGAAGGCGAAAGTATTCGCTGATCTTTCACGTGACCAAGGTGAACTTAACTTATTCACAGGGGGCTTGGTCTTGTTTCCATTCGCACGAACTGCAAATATGCAGAATGAAGCCTTTTCCATGGTGGGATTTGTGGTTTGGAATGGGCTCCCAGAAAGCTAACGTCTGCTTCCTGGAGCTCTTACTGTAGCTTTTTTTTTCAACTAAAAACCATACTTTTTGCCATACTACAGTTGAGGTGTTTCTGAGTACTCCCCTTGAAAAGGTGCTATAAAAATTCTTGAATAAATGACTGACTGAAATGACTGAATAATGTTTTGCATACTGACTGAATAATGTTTTGCATACTGGCTGAATACTGTTTTGCATACTGACTGAATACTGTTTTGCATACTGGCTGAATACTGTTTTGCATACTGGCTGAATACTGTTTTGCACACTGACGGAATACTGTTTTGCATTATGAATGAATACTGTTTTGCATACTGAATGAATACTGTTTTGTTTTGCATACTGAATGAATACTGTTTTGCATACTGACTGAATACTGTTTTGCATACTGGCTGAGCTGAATGGTTTTGTTTTGCATACTGACTGAGCTGAATGGTTTACCACCAATAGAAGTGCTTCACCTAAAATACGAATAAAGTTTTAAACGATTTAGTGTGTATTTCTGTGTTCATTACAGACAGCGCACGCCTTCCGTGGTTAAGCAAAAGAGGATGCGATTTCAAGCAAAGCTGCTGCTGTTGAAACAGGAACACGAGCAGAACTTCGGCAAGGACGACAACCACCAGAGGGCGCGGAAATCCCCATTGTCATCTGCGGCGTTCAAGTCGACGACCAAGTTTCCGGAGACTGCTGGAATGGCCACGCATGTCATTGAGGTGAGTTCACAGGTAGAAGATGAAGTTTGTCTGATTAATTACAATTGGTTTGGTTAACATGCATATTGCATATGCTCAATTGCTCATGCAAAGCATTCACCTGCAATCTGCTTTAAATGCTGCTGGTCGCCTGAATGGTGGTGTACCTAAGTTTGAGCGCGTATCGAATTTCATGTGTGTGTGTGTGTGGGTGAGGGCGGAGTGTGGTAGTTTTACTCATGCAATGGCACGTTGTGTTTAAGATCTTGATGCTTTATACGCGTCTTACGGGTCTGGAAGGTTTAGCTCCATCTTATGTTAAGAATCTTTATGTTTAATTAATCATCCGTGGTCATCTCTTTCTCGCGGAACAGGCTGCATAACAACCTGAGACATTTGAGCTCCTAAGCCGCTCTCACTCTTCCTCAAGCGCTTGTTGACCACTCTGTTCAATCATGGATTATATTTGATTATGCGTCAATTCTTCGGCGGATCAAGCTGAGCTTCTGGTTACCCGCTCGTGGACTGAGCACTATCCGACCACACCATTTATTAAATGGTAGCTGTTCCTGCAACCTGGATGGTGTCCTTGTTACACTGCGCTTATTGCCCAGATGTCACTCCACTCTGCTCCTTAAGAATATCAAAACTGTCCAATATAGCAGTGATTGGGCCAGGAGCGCTTCTGAGTAGCTTACCAACTAAATCCTATATAAAATATCCTATATAAGTAAATATGTAGTTAGGCTGAAAGTGCCTCTGTTGAGTTGGTTTTCTTGTAGAGGTGCTATATAAATATGCAATTACAATTACACTACACAGTGTTTAAAGTTAAAAAGCACTCTCTGTTGTTATCGTGTAAAGTTTTAGTTGTTCTTCATGTGTTAAAAATTGTATTATTCTTCATATTACTTGTTTAATGTCTTCATATTATTATATTTATCAAACAAAATAGAGTCCAATAATGACAATGTTAGTTTGTTTGTATGTGGACTTGTTATAGCGCCCCTTCACTTTCCTACTCAGAGGTGCTCCCGACTACAGTGCGGACACTGCATTGGAGTTTCAAGCCGAAGCGCTGAGCAATTGCAAGTGAAGGACTTGCCCAAGGTCCCTATGCGGCAACTTGAGGTGGATTCGAATCTGGAACCCTCTGGCTGCAAGGCAACAAACATACCCACTACACTACCATGCCCCACAATGGGGCGCGGTGGTGTAGTGGTGGCGTCGTTGCCTTGAAGCCGGAAGGTTCGAGGTTCGAATCCACCTCTCCGCGTAGGGACCTTGGGCAAGTCCTTCACTTGCAATTGCTCAGCCCTTCGGCGTGAAACTCCGATGCAGTGTCCGCTCTGCATTCGGGAGCGCCTCTGAGTAGAGAGAGCTTGAAGGGGCGCTATAACAAGTGCACATACAAACAAATGATAACTATAGTGAATGTAGTTAGCAACTTTCCATCGAGCCATTGTATAAATGCATTTATAAGGTAACGATTTATAACACGTGTAAAGCAAACCAATGTGTGTATATAAACATGTTTCAGTCTATTGTTGTTGGTTGTTGTTTCGTTTCTTTTTGTTCTTGATCATTGTTATCAAACAGTTATTATAAATGGACTGTAAATGTTGTTTATGAATTTGCCAGGAGATTGCTTTGAAAAATGGCATTTAATTAGCTGGGTAATTCCTGTTGCTGAGTGGCTAATACATAATAGCTCATTGTCATTGTTGCAATATGATGGCCATGCCTTTAATAGATCCGGTATTCAGAACGTTACTTTCATGTAGGAACCTATTCCATTCAGCATACGTGTACGTGACATTACGAACATTAGATAAGATGGAATTGCTTATTCCGGACATGTGGGCATACGAATGTAATGGGTGGCGTATTCTTAGTGTTGTGCTTGTTTGTCTTGCTCTTCAAAAATGTGTATAGATAATTACATAATACATTATGTAGCATATAATTATGTTGGCTAATTTAAAGTCCTGCATTCTAGGCTAATTTATGAATCACAAAGTATGATCATCCAACAAAATTGAGCATTGTCTTATTTGGAGCAGGATTTGGGTATTTCTCATTAGAAATTTAATTCATATCAGAATTACAGTTTAGCATTGTTACAGCTGAAATAATCTTGCTTTTTGGCTTTCAGATAGCATCCAGGCAAATTTGTAGGGCTTTTGGTCTTATAGTTATCAGTAATAGTAATAGGTTAAAGCTAAGCTATGGTTATTTTCAAAAGAGATGTGTGGCTTAAAGAATGATAGAAGAATGAATGAATGAATGAATGATACAAATAATGAGCAATGAATGGTATGACGATATATGAAAGAGTGAATGAATGATACGAAGAATGAATGAACAAATGAATGAATTAATGTTGTGTTGAATGAACAAATGAATGCAATGAAGAATGGATGAATGAATGGTATGAAGAATGAATGAATGTATGATATGAAGATTGAAGAATGAATGGTATGAAGAATGAAAAATGAATGATCATGAATAGTAAACGAATTAACGTTGTGATGATTGAGCAAATGAATGTAATGAAGAATGAAACATTGAATGTTTGGAAGAGTATATGAATAAGATGAAGAATGAATGAATGAATTATTATGAAGAGTAGACGAATTAACGTTATGATCAATGAACAAATGAATTTAATGACGTATGGATGAAAGAATGAATGAACAAACGATATGAAGAATGAAGAAGGGAATGATTTGAAGAATGAATGAATGAATGATTATGAAGAATGAATGATATGAAGAATGAATGAATGATTATGAAGAGTAGACGAGTTATTGTTATGATGAATGAACAAATGAATATAAGGAAGAATGGATGAACGAAAGATATGAAGAACAATTGTTCATGAATTATATGGAGATTGAACGTCCATCTGATACTGTTACAAGTTCAATATTTGACATGTCTGAAAAGCTTCAGGTCTATCTGTCATCCACAATTGCTATCCGTCTAACTACAGAAGTGCTACACTGTCTCGCATTAACAGTTTAAGTAATTTGCATTCCTCGTATACATATATATATATTAGGGTGTCCCACGACTGCACAGGAAAAATATTTTTCTTGAAACTTGAAATGCAGTCCCTCCAAAAAGTTTCCTTATGGTCCTATGATAATACCTGCCAAATTTCATGACATTTTGAAAATATTTAGAGGGTCCTCAAAGCTCATAGGCCTATAATAAATTGTCACAAATTATACGTACGACATATCCGAGTTTGAAATTTTCGGAGGTACACACTTTGATCCCACTAGCGTGCTTATGTATTGCTTAATAGCATTATATTGCTCTGAAATACTAAAATCTACAAATATGCAACCTTATTGTATTTGTGAATGAGGTTTTTAAGCATAAAGACGACAGCTAAGCTCTCGAGCAAACGAAGGATGTAAATCTGTCGTGCACGGGGATTGCAGGTCGCTACCTCTACATGACCATCATCACTTGAGTGGTTATGCATAAAGCTAGCAGATTGCCAGTCCTGATTTCTTCTCTAGTTGGTGGAAGTACTAAAATATTGGTGTACCAGAGTTGACTTCTGGATCAGGACAGGAATCAACGGTAGCAGTTTCGGACCTTTTGATGTCGTGGCAGTGTGATGCATTAATTATTGGCAAATGCTTTGAGACAACAGCCTTGAATAACTGCATATTAAATAGAGCTTGCAGTGCCTTGCACCCTTCTACATCAGCCATCAGTCGTAACATCTTGTTGACATCACAGAAATCTTTTAAGTCCTGTTGCCTGGTGCATTCTTTGGGTCCTTGGTAAAGTTTGACCATGGTCTGTAATTAAGCTCTTCAAGCCATTTAAAGATGAATGCGCTCCAATATGGTTCACCGTCAACCAAACCCTCGACCAATGCTACTGCAATTTGCATCTAACAAATCATAGGAATTCATTACTGAACAGCTTCAGCGTGGCCATCCTCTAATAATGACATCAAGAATTTCCTCAGCTCTTGGTATCCTTAGTTGGATTGAGCAATTCTGTAGCATTCGCAAACCTGGTGCCCATCACAGAGCAAGTTGGATGGGTAAGGCAAAATAGATCTAATTGCTTTATGATGGAAACGAATGACATATACAGTTGACGACCATGAATTACAGGTCATCCAACCCAAACAATTCTTAGATTTGTGGTTGACATCTACAGTCAGGCGGTGTTCTCATGTAGACAGTAGAGTCTCTTTGAATTAATCCAAAGCTTTATAATTCTGGCAATGCTGCTCTAGACGACAAGTCTGCAAATGATGCAGCATCATTCTTGGTATACCAGTACTTAAGATATAAGAGATAGCAATTATCTCTGTTCTTTCAGTGATTGTCTCATTAATGGGGAATAACGGGGTTATCTCTTCCTAAAAGTTTTTCCCAGACCATGCTGCTTTCAAAGATAGTTTTCTCGATCTTTCAGTGAAAGAGTGGCGAGATAGCCAATCGTATAAGACCACGTGTGATTTTTCATAACATTGGTCTGTGTAAATGACTGTGCTGAACAGACATGACGCAGCTTTGATACAGAATTTCAGCTCAGCGATAACGAAGAATGGAGATCGGAGACAATTTCTCGTACAAGTTGTCGAAAAACATAGGATCATGTTTTCTAACCACAATTGTGAAATCTTGCTGACATGTGTAAATGTAGAACGTAGAACTGAAGAACAATTTGAGTGCAGTGATGTAGAATAAGTAGATCAATATGAGAATAGTGAAAAAATAACGGGCGAGACGTTGATTTGTGTGTAGCTGCATGGTGTGTGCAATTAAGACTTCACTGTGTGGTCCTAGGAAAAAACAGGGGTTGAACTCCTCAGCCCCCTCAGGATTTCTTATCATGAAACAGATGAAGGTATGGAGGAGCTAAAACCACGACTTGTTACATTATCAAGAGTTTGTAATGACTACTCCCAATGATTAGTTGTGTGTACACTGATACTGTGTCCAAAGTCCAAAAATCTCAAATTTTTCTCGATTTTTGCATTTGTTGAGCATAAGACTATGCCCAAAATATCCATTGTATCCAGTAAAGTTAGGTATCTGTAAATTCTACCATTTAAGAGCTTTCCAATGGTATTAAATTAGTTGTAATAGGATCAAGGGTTGTGATCTAAAGGCATTTAGAAGTTGGACACATTAGGCGCAAATTATGTCAATATGGGTAAAATTTGGGCGGCTTGAGGGACCCCTAAATATTTTTGTGGTGTCATAAAATTTTACATGTGTTATTATGGGACCATATGGAAACTTTTTGGGGGGACTGCATAGAAAAATTCGGAAAAAATATTTGTTGGGACACCCTAATATATATTGTATATATTCCTCGTCTCCCCTCTTCAGTCTGTCCTAAACTCTGCGGCCAGACTTATAGCCTGGCTTCCTCGCTTTTCTCACATCTCTGCTTTTATGTTTGACCATCTCCATTGGCTTCCCCTTATTGCTAGGATTCAACTCAAAGTGCTGACATTAATCTCCCGGTCATGTACTGGCTGAGCTCCCATGTACCTCCGTGACTTCATCCATCTGCCGACCTCGGCCACTTCTCTTCGCCCGCTATGCTCCTTAGATCGGCATGATCTCTTCGTCCCGCGAGCTAGGACTGCCTTAGCTAAAAAGCGTGCCTTTGCTCTCATTGGCCCGGCATTGTGGAACCAGCTTCCTCCTTCAACTCGTTCCTCCATATTAACTGGTGGGCCTAATGCCTCATTTCGGTGTCTCAAGACTACTTTTTTCTCTCTTGGTCTAACGTACTGGGAGCGCCTCTGATTGGTGTGCACTGTGAGAGGCGCTTTATAAATTTATAAATACAGTACAATACAATACATTATGAACGAATGCCATTCAGCATACGTGTACGTGGCATTATAACCATTAGATAAGATGGAACTGTTTATTTCTGACATGTGGACATATGAATGTAGAGGGTGGCGTATTCTTAGTGTTATGCTTGATTGTCTTGCTCTTCTAAAATGCGTATACATAATTACATAATACTTGATGTAGCATATAATTGCTACACTCTCTCGCATTAGCAGTTTAAGTAATTTGCATTCCTCGTATACATAACGAATGCCATTCAGCATACATGTACGTGACATTATGAACGCTAGATAAGATGGAACTGTTTATTTCTGACATGTGGACATATGAATGTAGAGGGTGGCGTATTCTTAGTGTTATGCTTGATTGCTTGTTTGCTTTGCTCTTTAAATTTGTGTATCCTAATACGGCCTTTTGTATGTCTGCATGCTCTATGTGAGGTGTTCTTTGACAAGATGTATCCTCTTTAAGCTGGCTGTATTTGTGTTTGTGTGTGTGTTTGTGTGTGTGTGTGTTGAGTGTGTGTGTGTGTGTGTGTGTGTGTTTGTTGGTGTGCATTTTTGTGAGGCTTGTATTCAGTCAAATGTTTTGGCATTGTGTGGGAGGATGCATTTGTAATGGACATCCTAGTTCTAATAGCTGCTGATGTGCTGTGCTTACTGAGCTAGCCAGCTTTGTTCGTTCTGGGATTCCTGTTATTAAGTGTAACTCTATCCATATAATCGTGGGTGCCATATGCGCCTGTTGAGACCCAACAGGGTCTCTTGGTTGCGAGGAGGAGCAGGCACATAATTTGTCAGTTGGTTTATGGCTCTTCGATCCCAGAGGAGAGAGCAGTTGAGGAGGTCAGTACGTTTGCACTTAACGCTTTAATGACGAGTGTGCGCTAGAATACATGGAAAACCACTTCCTCTCGTCATTAAAAGGTTAAATTATGAGAAGGTTACGGTTTTATCTGTTAATCGGTGTACTTTGGCAAGCTGGTATAATATGGGTGTTGACACTTTTTGATTGTTGTTTTGTAAAATTGAAATGAATGGCCTACTAATTGAGCATGTTGTTTTTTGGAATGTTCCCGGTTATTGGTCATTTTCCATGCTGTTGTTGTTGTTGCTCATTAGGTGTTTTAGACAGTTGCTGGAACTAACGAAGTCATTTCTAGCGGTTCTTGGTCATTTAGGGGTTGTTGGTCATTAAGCAATTTCTTGGTGATTTCATGCGGTCAGTTTCTGGTGATGAGGCTAGTTGGGTTGTTATTGGTCATTTGTTTTCTTTCGGCAGTTGTATGTCATTCAATGTTTCGATTTTTGCTGGTCGATTAATTGATCCAGCGTTAATTCTTTGGTTTCTTTTACATATATGTGGTGATTGATTTTGGTAAATTTTCAATGGCTGCAGTATCATGGTGCCTGCACTCTGGACAGTAAGCCAACTCAGAAAAAGCCATAGCTATAGGTTTAAGAGCCACGTGGAATTGAAAAGTTCCAGTAGATTCAGACACAACCTGAGCCTCTATTCCAGCTTCAGCCTCTGGCTTACATTTTAATCAACTAACTGCTGTCGATTAAGTCGATGCTGTCTTTGTTACGGAGATATTTCAAGAACAAAGAGCGTTTGTGTTGATTGCAAGGGAGTTGTAATGTTCTGCACAAAAAAAACGCACGTCAACAGTCAACTGCCATTGTATATCACCTCAAACTTTGCTAATAAACTCCTGCCACATTATATATCGAAACCCTCTGTAACAGTCTGCGACTGTGACCTTTGTGTTATATATATATAATTATATATATATATATATATAATATATATATAAATAAATTATATAGTGCCTTATAAAGTAATATGCTTTCGTTTTCTTTTAATAGTTGAATGCTGAAGACATGGCAGAATTAATGAATGTATCCGATTGCCATTTTCCCATATCGTTTCAATTTCTCTGCCATTTTGTTTGAATCTACAGACCCGACGGATCATCCAGAATCCGCTGAAGTACCAGATCATCACGTCGTCTCCGCTCTGCTCCCAATACAGCGCCAGCGATCCATCTCTCGACTCACTCGGTTCACCTCTGACCTCACCGCCTGACCAGCAGTTGAAGTTCACCATCCAGCCACAGAGCTTTTCCTCCGACATCGGGTACATCGACCACGCCAGTCCCGACAGCAACGTCACGAGCTCGTCGGAATTGTCAGAGGTGAGTGTTCCGTCGGTTGTTTTGATCGGTCGTGATTCGTCGACGCACATGCTACGGTGACATGTGTTCGACATAAGTCATCGTCGTGTGCGTTGTGTATTGCGCAGTGGACATGTGACGCATGGTGCACTAAACCTTTGATGTGCAGCAGCTGTTGTTGACTTAAATGGCTTGTTTTTAGATCAGCGTGACATTCTAGCCGGTGTTTTGAAGATCAACTTGTCAAATTAGTTTATTCGGCTCAGATTAGTTCTAGGATTATTTATAGTAAATGCAGCGTGTTAATTATGGGAAAAATAAAATGCAATTAAATAAAATAAAACTAGATTTGCTTCCGAGACAACGTGTAGGTTGTTGAGTTGTACTTTTTGTATTCAACTGAACTGTTTAGATTGAAATAGAGAAATTTAGCTTGTTTTTGACTGGTTAAATGGATTCTTTTACATTTTGAGAAATTGGTTTTTGGGACGTTTCTTAACTGAACTTATTGAAACTGTGTCTTTTTATATGACAGGGCGATAATCTCTTGCTGGCTAATGTAGTTGAAGTCAAAGCTTTAGATGAAATATCAGTAGAACAACAGGAAGAACTGTCTCAGGTTATCTTAAGTTAATTCTGGCTTTTATTCTAATCTTTTTTCGAGCTTCACTAACCAAATTCCTAAGCCATACGAGATGTAGTGTCATTGTAACAGAATTTATATCGCACCTCGTGGAGTCTGAAGTGATGCACAATGTTGAATTTAATTTTTATTTGAATGCTATTGACAGAAGTGGATAAGGAGAGCCTTTCATGATAAACTCTCGCAGTCATATGGGTTCTGACAGAGTCCTTGCCATGCAGTAGATTGAGAATGGTCCCACTGAACGGAGTGGTTGTAAGTGAAAGTCATATAGCAGGTTACAGCCATGAAGAGAATTATTTCCTTGCGTGTGTGTGTGTGTGCCGAATTTGCAGCCCTGAAAGGCCACCAACTGGTTAAAACGTCTGCAATTTCTCGTGAAGTTATTTAGCTGTCATTGCAGAACCTATTTATGAATTTTGCATTGGTCCGAAAAAAATGTATTCTACACAGTAGGTAAAATTGAGTTCTGTGAATCAGCAGATCAATCAATCAATCTATCAAAAAGTTCTTTTGTTGAAATCATTGATGGGAGAAGTATTCTGAAAGAAGACCTTGGGGCATAAAAGGAAGCAAATCTACCCAAAGCACATTGGCATACCTATAAAATCACTGTTGTCCACACAAACTTCTGTGGCCTAGCATCAGACACTTTTGATGTCTCATATACTACTGCATTCATATTCAATATCTTTAATGATGGGTTGAATTAATTCCTAGTCACTTTTAGTACGCTCTTTGCTTTAATGTGTTAAATATAAACAGGAAATATAGAAGGGTTGTTAGTATTTTAATTTTAATTTTTGATGCAGTTGCTTGATTATGGTACTTTACTATTTCTGCCTCTATTTGACAACTAAGCAAGTAAGCATGAATCGTTTATGTGGAGCAAACTGTGTTTTAATTTTTTATGCAGTTGCTTGATTATGGTACTTTACTATTTCTGCCTCTGTTTGACAGCTAAGCACGAATCATTTATGTAGAGCAAACCGTGTTTTAAGTACTTGATCATGTTCTCCATACAGTAACTGCTTCAGATTTAGGCTCAAAACCTGTCACTTCACACTGCAAGACATGCAGTCGAACATACATAACTATCATCTTAAAATAAATTGTCCTATAGACGAGAATTGAGGCATCAGACCCTCGGATGTTAAAAAACAAACAGAATTTCGGTTTTGGTTCTGATAATGAAAATCGGTTTCTACTGCTTGCACTTCGATAATCGAATTCATTTAAAAATAATAATTTTTGAATTTTTTTATTAGAAATGATTTATGCATTCGCACTGACTATTAGCTTAAGGATTGCCATGCGAACAGACTAATTGCAAGAAAAAAATGGTATCTACGATGCTGCATTTCCCACGACCCATTGTATAAGAGGTCATTGGCCCACGGTGCAATATATATCAATGTGCAGCACTTCGAGTGAAACATTATCACGCATTTCATCAAAATTCACCATTTTGTGATGGTGAAAATGAAAACCAGCGAGCAAGACAAGTTAATTACGTAGCCTCTTAGACACTTTTTACGTAAAAAAAGTCAACAAATTCGAGCAGCCGCCATCTTTGTTCACACTGCCAGCTGGGAATTAGCAGCCAATTAAGAAAATCGGAAATCACTTTAAAATCAGATTTCTACGACCGAAAACTGTATTGCCAAAAATCCGATCTTAACAACCTTAATTAGAGCATGAGTACCTTTAACGTGATGGTTACATAAATGAGTAAACTGTTTCTGATAGATACAAAATGTCTGGTTTTCTTAAGACGTTCTTTTGATGCTCATGTGTTGGATTATTTTTCTACAGATACTTAGCCAGGCCAGCTACGGGAGTGAGGGTGTAACAGGGCTACTTAAGGGTGAAGGTAGCCGGACGGGGCTGACGAATTCTGCTTCATGCCCAGTGGTGACTCAGCCTCGGTATCGTGGAGGGCGGAAAAAGGAAGAGGCTCCACCGAACATGACGCCGGAGCAGAAAGTGCAGTGGGAGAAGGAACGACAGAAGAAGGACAATCACAATCACAGTATGTACAAGTGTCATGAAATGAAGAAAGACTAACCGTCTCATGTTTGGCTGAGGGTGTTTCTACTGTGCTTTCTTTGATTTGGCGGTTGTTTTAGTTAAACTTTCTTACATTGCATAGAGAGAGAATTTTCAGTTACATTTTAAATGGGATCTAATAGGTTCTGTTGTAGTGTTGTTCATATTCTTTATGTAATGTTCAAATTCTATATTCTGTTACTCAAATTATTAAAGAGATGGAGGTCTATTTGAATTATGTATGAAATGGAGTCTAATGTCAAAATTCTGTATGAAATTGGATCTATTGTTCATGTTATTAATGAGATAGGATCTATTGTTCAAATTCCTTATGAAATGGCATCTAATGTTAAGATTCTGTATGAAATGTCCAGTGTTCAAATTCTTTATGAAATGTCTAATAAATTCTTTATGAAATGGCATCTAATGTTAAATTTCTGTATGAAATTTCCAGTGTTCAGATTCCTTGGGAAATGTGTAATAAATTCTTTATGAGATGGGATCTGATGTTCAAATTCTGCGTGAAACGAGATCTACTGTGATGTTCAACTTCTGCCCTCAAGAATTGTAATTGACCACCATTCTCAATATCTTTGAACTTCATATTCACTTCCTTCAAAAGCTGCTCAGAACTCACTCTTTCTTTCTCCTTTGATATCTAATTGCACATCTTCTCCTGGTGACTGAATGAAAAGCCACAGATTCACATTTTTTTGGTGTTATTGTGTGGACATTCATACAATTTTAATTATGGTAATAATAACTTGATCACATTCAAAGGCACCTTTCCTACAAACTCCAAAGACGAGACCTGGCCATGCTTACAAATTGTTTGCTCCTAATAACAATTTTTTCAAAATTCCAAGTGTCATTGATACCTGTGGTAAAAAAATGATGATGATGATAATAATAATAATTATAATGATTATAATAATAATAATATTAATAATAGTTATTGGCCACTTCTTATATATCTGCCTGTATGCATGCAATGTATGTGGGCTTGCTTGCATATAAGTAATGCACCTGGTATGTTTGTCTGTATATATGTATCAATTAAGACACTTCTTTTGTATGTACTATGTATGTATAATTGTATATATAAATATATATTATATGTGTGTAATTATATATATATATGTACAGTGACTTATGATAAAAACTATCATATTTTTTATATGTTTTCATTTTCTTTAGTTGAACGCAGGAGACGTGATAAAATTAACGAATGCATTCGATTACTTTCTCATATTGTTCCAAACGGTGATGATCTGTAAGTCTATTCTTTAGTTTTTAGTCTTTTATCTTCTAAAATCTGAACCAGATTTCTAGTTATTAGAATTTACTTCCTTGCATTTATGTTATGAAAATTTTCTGCAGTAATTTGATTTCATGATATTCATGGTGAATTTTGTTCATTGTTAATTTAAATTCAGATAAATATTTTGCTCTACTGCATTTAGTTGATTTGATTGCTTTTATTGGCGAGACATCTGATTATTTAATAGTGATTTCTTAAATGCTGTGAGTTTGTTGGTCATGCATTTAACCCTTTTACCAACCGACGGTATTTGATTTCCCATTTACTACGCTTTGGTCGGTAAAGGGTTAAGTTATTTTAATGGTTATAAAGGACTGCTGAAGATCTTGCGATTGTCTGTTTTTAGCAACGATGTCGACATAACTCCCATTGAAATTGGAAATTCAGATTCTCAGAAAAAGTTAGTTTCAGAAAAGGTTTTATATGAAACTGATAAATTATAGATATGTTGCGTACAAATGGAAGATGATGTTCTAGTTTCGGTTCTGCCCTCATCCAGTTTCGCTAATTGTTTTATAATGTTGCTTTTCTGATAGGAAACCTATTAAAGTTAATCATAATTGGCGGCATCGGTAATTAGCGACTTCAAGTGGACAATTGGAGCTTGCCTGTGATGTCTGTGTTTTGGTGTTGGCAATGTGGCTAGAGTAAACAAAGTGCTGTGCTGTTGTAATTAATAGTTATTATGTTATGTAATTTACTGTGAGGTAACATATTTACAGTGCCTTCTAAGTACCTATTGAAGAAGTGGGGGGTCACGTTGGTGTAGTGGTGGTGTTCGGTGCCTTGGAGCCAGAGGGTTCCAGGTTCGAATCCACCCTCAAGCCGCCACGTAGGGACCTTGAGCAAGTCCTTCACTTGCAATTGTTCGTGCACTTTGGCGTGAAAATTCGATGCAGTGTACGCGCTGTAGTCGAGAGCGCCTCTGAGTATAGAGCGTGAAGGGCTGCTAAGGAATGAAGAAATTAATAATTAAAATGAATTAATAAGAACAATGTAATGTAATCATAATGCAATGTGGTGATTTGATGTTCTGTGTTGGTTGTGTGATCATGGAACTTCCATGCTGATAGATTTGAATGCCATTATTCTGAGATTATTTGATGGAGCTTCTACTTTGTGCTACTCTGCATTGCCTTCATGTCTTTTCAAAACGTTCAACTGCCTCATGTAAAACATATGATGAGTTGAATCCATCAGAACTTAGATGGATAGTTTGCACCTGGTCTGTATGACTATGTAACTGGTCCGGAAAGCCATGTAACTGGTCCAGAAAGCCATGTAACTGGTCCGGAAAGCCATGTAACTGGTCCGGAAAGCCATGTCACTGGCCCGGAAAGCTATGTAACTGGCCTTGAAAGTTATGTAACTGCCTTTTATCGTTAAATCGTTTTAAAACTAGTTGCATCATCTTTAGAGCATCTCAAAAAGGATACGTGCTGTAAAATATGAGCTAACCATCGACTATATCTATTCATCAAGTTGAAACATCAGAATTCCCTAGTGTCCTTATTGACTAACATCTAAAATGGAATTCCCATATTAATGAGATATCTGTTAAAAATCTTGAAAAACATTTGGTTGATCAGAAGAATATCCTACCTCGTAGGCTCCCGCATACTGAAGATCTTATTGTTTGTGCATTTAATTTATCCCTATTTAGCTAAGTTGCAGTCTCATCTGGTCTTCTAGCTATCCTACAGATTTAAAAAAAACTACGTATCTTGCAGAAAAGTTTGATCACCAACTAGCCCTGCAGCTCACACCCTAAACCATTCATTTTAGAACTTGGGTTTCTGTTATCGATAAACTGATTGATTGATTGATTGATTGACTGATTGATTGACTGATTGAAAGTCATGTGACTGGACTGGAAGGCTATGTAACTGGCCTGGAAAGTTATGCAACTGGCCTATGTAACTGGGCTGAAAGGCTATTTGACTAGCCTGGTTATACATGTGGCTGATGTGGGTGCTGTGCTGGCCTGAAAAGCTGTGTTGTGATGATGCTTCAGCTGGTTGGCCTATTGTTTCTTCTTTTCAATGGTGCACCATAGATTTATATCTTGGGTTAATTTGGCATTGACGAACTTTTCTGGGTAAAATCGTTGAACACGACATGGTTATAATTATGGTTATGGTTATATGAAAACGTATGCATAAAATGCCTGACCATGTAGGATAAGGTAATTGGTGGTTTATTAAATATCTCAGCTTGCAGAGTTGGGTGGTCCAAAGCAACTAAGTGATGATACATCAGCAGTATATCCAGATCATGGTTTCAAGTTGAAAAGATAATAATTATGATGAAGTAAAGTCACTTTTCCATATGGTGCTCTTGTATTTTTATTCATTAGTGTTAATATTGATGATCATGTGTTAATAATAATGATGATCATAGAAGCTGTAAATATATTGAGTTTCTGTGGGCTCAAATCAGATCAAATTTATTGTTCCTCACTCTTAAGTAGCCCTGTTATGCCCTAATAACAAGTTTATGGTTCATTCTCTGTTATGCAGTAAGAAATGTTTTAAAAGAAATTAAGGTTTGCGAACCAATAAATTTATCTCAAATAAGTAGCAGTCACAGGAGATAGTGTTGCACCAAGTAATTGAGTTGGGTGTGCTTCCGAGTAATCTCCCTGAAGAGGCGCTATAGAAATGAACGAATAACAGTGCTACATAAATAATTGGCTCTTTGCTGTTAAAGGCTGCGGAAAATGACGTATTGATTTCCAGGAGTTTATAACAAGGATTCGGTTGAGTTGTTGTTGTTTTTGATTTTGGCCAGTGCGATGACTGTAGTGGTGTTTCGATTCAAAGCTAAGTATTTTAGCTGTGCTTTGATTTCAGGGAGTACAACAAGAAGGGAGCCGTGCTGGAGGCATCCGTCAACTACATAAAGCGTCTTCAGAGCGAGCACCGCAACATGGATGAGCTGCGGCAGCGCCAGGCGGTTCTCGAAAGGGAGAATCGAAGGCTTCAACTGCTTGTTCAGGTACCAAAAAGACGATGCTAAATTCAATACGTGACTATCTGCCTGTAGCAGGGGCGGATCCAGGGGGGTCAATCCGGCCATGGCCCCCATTTAGAAATTTCTTTATTTTTGACCAGCTATTTTGCTTGGAAAGTAGATGTGGCCCCCACCATGAGTAGTTCCGTAGGATTTTGGCCCCTGCTTCGAAAATTTCTGTATCCGCCCTTGGCCTGTAGTACTATCGTTAATTGGGAGTCATATCAGGTGCTGTGCTGTAGTGCATCTGCTTATAATGCGACTTTGTTGTAAGGCCGAATTGAAGTCGGTATCTATATCCCGACTTCACTGTATCAGAATCTGTGTCATAATGAATGTTCTTGTCACTCTGCTTCTGCATGTGCAGTTGTACACTAACAGTGCCAGTCCCAAGCCCGGAAAAAGGAGGATGGTGATTTCAATGGCCCTGGTAGCCATTAGATGTCATTTAAACTGGTGACTACTGAAGGTCTTCTTTGAAGGTTCTGATCTACTGGGTACATCTGTAAATGGTCTTTGATGGATCGAGTCCGTGAACATTATGATCGCAGCACTGCTACAGTTCTAAAAATTAGATTAGATGGATACAAAATGTTGAGAGTGGTGAGAATGTTGAGCAGTAATATACATTGAAAAATAGTGGTAGGATACGAGAATGGTTCAATGTTTAATGTATACGAGAATGGTCCAATGTTTAATGTATACGAGAATGGTCCAATGTTTAATGTATACGAGAATGGTCCAATGTTTAATGTATACGAGAATGGTCCAATGTTTAATGTATACGAGAATGGTCCAGTGTTTAATGTATACGAGAATGGTCCTATGTTTAATGTATACAAGAATGGTCCAGTGTTTAATGTATACGAGAATGGTCCAGTGTCTAATGTATACGAGAATGGTCCAATGTTTAATGTATACGAGAATGGTCCAATGTTTAATGTATACGAGAATGGTCCAGTGTTTAATGTATACGAGAATGGTCCAATGTCTAATGTATACGAGAATGGTCCAATGTTTAATGTATACGAGAATGGTCCAATGTTTAATGTATACGAGAATGGTCCAATGTTTAATGTATACAAGAATGGTCCAGTGTCTAATGTATACGAGAATGGTCCAATGTCTAATGTATACGAGAATGGTCCAATGTTTAATGTATACGAGAATGGTCCAATGTTTAATGTATACGAGAATGGTCCAGTGTTTAATGTATACGAGAATGGTCCAATGTTTAATGTATACGAGAATGGTCCAATGTTTAATGTATACGAGAATGGTCCAATGTTTAATGTATACGAGAATGGTCCAATGTTTAATGTATACGAGAATGGTCCAATGTTTAATGTATACGAGAATGGTCCAATGTTTAATGTATACGAGAATGGTCCAATGTTTAATGTATACGAGAATGGTCCAATGTTTAATGTATACGAGAATGGTCCAATGTTTAATGTATACGAGAATGGTCCAATGTTTAATGTATACGAGAATGGTCCAATGTTTAATGTATACGAGAATGGTCCAATGTTTAATGTATACGATAATGCTCCAATGTTTAATGTATACGAGAATGGTCCAATGTTTAATGTATACGAGAATGGTCCAATGTTTAATGTTTGTTCTCTTGAGTATGGTACAAAAAAGAATTATACTTAATTACTTGTTAAAACATTTGATTTTACTCGCGTGTCTTTCACACCATGCTTTGATTTTTTTATTATATTGTTGACGTTGTATACTTTTAGCAAATGACGATTGAGGCTCAGCACAAAGAACAATCGTCACCTCACCTGCCCCAACAGCAACAACAACATGTCGTTCAGGTGCATCGACAGCCACTGCTGCAACCGTTTCCACAGCAACACGTGCAGCAGCAGCAGCAGGTGATTGAGGTGATGCCTTTGGGACCAAGCGACAACCACCAGCAGCATCACCATCAGCAGCCAGACCTCCAGATGATCTACGACCAGCAGCAGCATCTGCAACAGGTTGAGATGCTCCTCACCGTCAACCAACAGCATTCGCTGCCGGTCCCCATTCAGGACCAGAACCTGCTCCAGCAGATCATGAATTTCGTCCAGAGCTCTGATTGCCCCTTAGTCACCAACGCCGCCGGCAGCGCCAGCCAATTCGAACCCTTCCCCGAGCTCCACTTCCAGAACTTTCCAGAGGAGAGCTTCCAGGCCGCCGCCGCCGTCATCGGTAACCACTTTGATGATTCGAACGCGATGGATTTTGCCATGGACGACATGTTTGCGGACGGGAACGGCCTCCAGCTTAACGGCGATCCACTGTTGTCGACGACAAACTCAATTCCCGACTTCGAGGAAGAACTTTTCAGTCGACTAATAGCAAAGTAGTCGGAAAACTTTGCGCGTGCCGTTTGTGGCAGACGACGATGATGATCCTTCGCGGATCTAATAATAATAAGAGGAAGGAACTCTTTGAACTATTGGCGCAGTGATCCACGCTGCGTGTTTAAACGTTTGGTGATGGAGAAAGAGTATTCGGTTGTGTATTTTTTATAAGAATGTCCTGAGGTGATGTGTTGTTGCATGACCGTGAGCTATTGTTTGCGAGCTATTATTTGCTAGCTGTTGTTTACTGGCTGTTGATCAGTTAACGAAGATGGAGATTGGTACGGTGGCTGCTCAAGTAGTTGCTCTTTTAGACTTTTTTTATTGCTCTCACTAGATGTCTGGCTCAGTGCCAGGGACTTCTGCAATATTTGGTATGCTGAGTATTTCTTTGGTTTGTAGGTCAGTGAAGGTGTTCTGTAGGTCTGTAGCTTATCGACGAATTGTTCTTGACTGTTTGCGAGACGTGTTTGCGACGACGGAATTAATAACGGGCAATTACTGTTATGAACATTGCACTTTGGAGAAGACATCTTGCACTTTACCCATATATATATGTAGTATTCGGCACTAAGGGATCTGTTTTTTGTTATTGTCATTTAAAGTGAAGCATACACGTTCAATATTAGCTGATGTCCTATAAATTGTCACATTTAGATATTATGAGCACGTTTGATGCAATATATGTATATAAGCTTATATGTCTGTGGAGGTGGCTGCCAATGAAACCTCTGCCTAGTATATATATATATATATGCATATGTATATGTGTGTATAACTGTGTATGAATATATATATGTATAATTGTATATATGTATTGTCGCTGGTTAAAGTGGTTTGGTTGAGCAGTGGGAACGCTGAATGTGTGAGCAGTGGTAACACTAAAAAAGAGTGTTACTGGAATGCATGTGTTTCCAGCGTTCCAAGCACGTGAGCAGTGGGAACGCAAGCAAAGAATTCCGAGAGCAGTGGAAACACCGTTCCCACGCGTTCCCTTCCACTTTAAACCCTGTGTATAGTCGATATGTAGTGGCATGCGTGTTGTATATGAATTTCATAATTTTTCTATTTGTAATTAGTTTTAGTTTATTTACTGTGTATCTGAGAAGTGGACGTAGTGGTGCATCATTTAGTAAGCAATCTCTTCTGTTTATTCTGTCTTTCTGTCTCATAAAATATCGTCGCCCGCATTGTGCGATTATGTATTGTAACCACTGTGAAAGTCCCTGACCCCATTTATCTTTGCCGTCTAAAAAAGTGGAATATCTTAGAAATCAATCTCTTCTTCTTGATGGTTGTCAAATATTTGTTACATTTGCATTAGCCAATGATTTTGAACGTATCATTTGAGCAGGCTGCAATATTCTGCTTCACGGATAGATGAATTAGCTGCTAGAGGCTGCTCCTGTTATATATCTGTAAATACTGTATGCTCTGAACTTGAACCACTCTATTCTGATCATTGTATGCTCACTTGTTGTTAGAGTTTAGACCTGTACGCAAGCTGCTGTATATTTCGTCTGTTATATATATGCACTTTATGCTGTATTCATATTCTTGCAAAAGAGGGTCTACTTGATAATTTGAAGGAAGTTAGCATGACTAACAACTCTTTCAACTCGATCGTGGCTAAACTTTGTCTGCTGATTTGAAGAGTAATTGTTGCCTAGTCTAGTCAGTGGCTGGTACTTTTATTATTATTATTTCTATTATTAGCACTAGTATTATTACTATTATTGTAATTTTTTTATTTAAATTTTTGCCCCGAGGCATTTAGGATCCCTCGGGGTCTTATCTCCTTACTACTGCTATAAAACTAGTCCGGAATGGCCCTATTCGTCTGCTTCCAGGTCTGCGAAAGTGCCTCTGAAAGCAACTGCGTTAAACCTCTGTATTGTCATTATTATTATGTTATATCAAAGTGAACAATCTAGCATGGTTACCGTATGTTGAATAAAAGCAGATGGCATTCCCACATTGGACAACAAACCGAGTCTTTAGAACAGGTCTCAACTGTGTTATAGGTTGTATAGGTCAACATTCATCCTAACTCCAAGACAGAATCCAGTTCTGAACTCCAAGAATGTTTGGATTTTCAAATGCTCTGCCACAAAAGCATATGTTATTATTTTTATTTTACACAAGGTACATGTAATCTCTCAAGATTTAAAAACATTAGGAGTTGCAATATTCTTGGATTGCCAGTCTTCGTTAAAGTCATGTGGAGTGCCACAAGTGCTGTGAAAGTAATTGCATTGAAGCGTTCTATGGCAACAGACAAGTGTTGGTAGAAAAATGTTTCTCTGTTGTATAGGTTAACTTTCACTGTGATTATTATTGTTTTATTATTATTATTATTGTCAATTGTTTTATTATTATTGTAGAAAATTTTTACTGTATGCAAGGTTACACAGAAGGGCAAATTTGAGGTGCATATTACATTTGCTTATAACATCTTTTATAATCCAGCCTAAGCCACAGCTTCTTACCTGAAGAGCAGTAAATTCCCACATTGCCAGAGTCTTACTTAGGTAGCACTGTAGCAGTCACCATTTCATTTGGCATTTTAGTTTGAATTATGAGCAAGTGATTGCAGTGCCTTAAGTTAAGCACATGTGTAGCAGAATGAAACCATATGTAATGTGTAAAGTAGGCGGAGATGTGGTTGCGGTAATGTGATAATTTAGTAGTTTAGTCTTCGAGCACCTGCAGATCACTGTTCTTTAATGACCAATTGTGCACTCAGCAATACTTTAAGGTTATCACGTAAAAACGATTTTCTGCACTGAAATAATGATCACAAATATTTTGGTATTATTTATCGGTTGTATATGCGTTTAATTGCACGTTTGTATTCCTGCACTGAATCTTGTTTGCAAAGCATTTCATGTGAATATATAATTTGAGTACAAAAGAGCAAAGATATAAAATGGCAGACTATAACAAATCTTTAATCTTTCTGAGTGATTAACTGGAAGGCGTACTTGTTCAGGTGGTCGAGATGCTTGAAGTTGTGTGGTCCGGTAAGTTCGAAGGAAAATCATACCGACGTTCAACTTGTAAGGTTCACCACTTTACAGCTGAAATCCAGGTTAAAGTCCAGCTGATAAGAAGACCTCTCCAAGTAGAGTGCAACGTCGTTGTATAATAGAGAGAAAGATTTGAACTGTCGCAACAACTAGCAACATGAATTCTTGTTTTAGTATTTTATTTAGTGTTCACATTGTCCTTTTGCTGTTCATTTTCTCTACGGTCAACTGTTCAACACTTTCATTTATGTCTTGTTTAAATTGTTTTGTCGAGGGTTTTAGTGACGGAATTGATCTGTAAGCTTTCCTGTAGATATCCTCTATTCCACGCCCCAAGATCGACTTGGGACTGAGGAAGGGTGTCATTGATCTTATGGTTTAGAACAACCATTGCTCTATGCTATTGGGTTGATCTAGTGTCTTTTTCACTGTTTTTCTCAGTCTTTCGGTTTATGCATGAGCTGAATGTGTTTGGTAATGTATGGTATTGGCGAATGATACGTTAAGTTTGTCATGTTGATCACTGAATGATACATTAAATTTGACATGTGGAGTGTCAATACCAGCAAACGTGTTTATTTTATTGGTGGAAGATGGTGGCCCGGATTAAGTTCTTGAAATGATCTTCAGTACCAATAACAACCCATCCATATGTTACGTGGAAAAAAAATCGATATTTTCGATCCATCCTCCTGTTGCAACTAGTGCATTTTGTGGAAGCTCCTTGGATATGTACAAATGTGACCCATGTGACAAAACCAAAACCATGCTTATGTCACAACAAGCGCTTCTGAGGTAATGACCAAAATGTGATAAAATCTTTTTTCAATTTTTGTTTTTTGAGTGAAAATGATATAGTTACTAAATGCTTTATACACATTAAAACAAGAATTTGTGAAAACATCTAATTTTTAATGATACTTTGGAGGATTTAGAAGTGGAGATTGTTTAAATAATTCAATGACTTTTCCTAAAATTTGTTGCTTTTCCCGTCATTAATAGCTATATTCGGCATGAGGCTGGCAATGGCATAGCATTCCAAAATTATAGAAAACCTCAAATACATTTTTCTCAGAATTGTAATTCAAACAGTTGAACCACATTTGTACTCATGACATTGAACAGAAACATGAGAGAACAATAAGATTTGCATCATTTTAAAGAGAGACTTTATTCGTTAAAAGATGTATGACACTCAAATTGTGGCAA
Organism: Lumbricus terrestris; assembly: GCA_949752735.1. NCBI lineage: Eukaryota > Metazoa > Annelida > Clitellata > Crassiclitellata > Lumbricidae > Lumbricus > Lumbricus terrestris. The sequence goes on from OX457036.1 coordinate 22,604,228, forward strand.
AGCGACTGAAGTCTGGTTTTGGTCAGATGTGTTATTAATTAAGCTTTGCCATCTCCCTTGCAAAAGTTAATTTTCTAAGTCAGACAACATTAATAGGCTTCTGTTTATTTTTGTGAAACATATATACTGGCTCAAATTTGTTAACTATAATGATTTACTCTTTGGATCTGAGCAGAATTTAATTATAATGTAATCAAATAAAATTTATTTTGCATACGTACATTGTCGAGACCCCTATCCCTGCCTTACGCACCCGTACGCAAATCACCTCAATCCGGTAGCTCTCCCCTCCCTGCATATTTAATGTATGGACAGCTCGTAACATAATGTAAATAATAAGTTTTCGTATAGCAACTGCAAGACCTCTGCTATGCTCATTGTCAATGAATTGATTGGATGAGGTAGGTTGCCCATTTTCCAAGTCGTTTAAGATCCCACAACAATTATTGTGGTTTTTTATAAAGACTTATAAATTACCTAGCTGTCACGCAAAGTAATCAGGTACTTGTCAAGTGCTTCTGTCAATAAGTCCTTGGGTTTGGAGTTAAGATCTGTAGTTGATACACTGATGTTCATGCCACTGAGTGAAGCTGTTCTGTTCACAGAGACTGGGCCTTCACAGATCTTGGCCTGGTGGGTATGTCCTTGGCCAGCGTATCAATAGACTAAGCTTTACTTACAAGTACATCATTTCTGACAGTGATCAGAAGGGCCACCTCTAACCAGAGTTGATGAAAGCATGTGTGTTGCTAGGCCAAACCCAAGCTGCTGATGAGTCAGATGGAGACCAGAATATCACCGGCAAGCATTCAATTCAAGGGTTCTTATATGGTGGCATCTTGAAAGTGAAGTGCATTCTTCTTCATCTTCTTCTTAGCAAGATACGTCTCTCTTTCTCTCTCTTGTCTTTCATCATTATACAAAGAAGACTAAGGTCAAAGACGAGAAACAAGAGAATGGAAAACTTGACACCCTTAACATCAAACAGATTATAATTATTAATATTAATAAACTATATATATCCACCAATAAAAATGTTATATTACAAGAAAAAAAACAACCAAACATCACAGTAATTCTCAACATAAAACCCTGTCACAAAACACTGATTTTCAATTAGCAATATCAAATGGATTTATTCACTTGCGTGCTATACGGAGAGCATAAGGTCCGCCAAAGCCATAATCAAGAAGCACCTCTAACAAGACAGGATATTTAAACAAGAATCAAACATGCAACCAACAAGAGCACAACTGTTGCAAGTCTAGCAACTAGAAAGTCCTGACGCAATGCCGGTGGATTTTATTGAATTGCGATTAAGCATTTATAAAGCGCCTCTAGTAGGGTGAACCGTTCAGAAGCACTCCCAGTGTGCAAGGTCCGGCAAGAAGAAACAGGTTTTGAGAAGAGAGAAGGAAGAAAGACTGCCAGACAGAATCGTAGAGAAAACAGAAAGTGCATTCTAGGTGACCAGTGTAGCTTTTCGGAATGTTGATGGTTGGCTGCAATGGTTACTTCGTAATGGATTTCCAGCTGTATGTACAGCACTGAATGCAGAAAAAGAGATCATAATGGAATGATTGCTGGCTCACGGCAACACTGTGGTGATGATTATGGTAATAATAATAACGGCTAATTAGCCTTAGGCCAACCTTCATTAGCCACCCACTTATCAATAAGCAACATGACAGAACTGCACGATGGTTCAGAATTATCTGATAATAATGGCATGGGCAACAAAAGCTTTTTTAAACAATAGTACAGCTATACACTACCACAACTTAATCAGATTAGAACTTTCAGTTAGGAATGTAGAGAATGTAAATTGTGACAAAATATGCACATTATGATAATCCAGATAACTCATCAATGCAAAGCAGATTTAATGCTAAAAATTTAATCACTAATCCATCTATGCAATTCTGTATTAATCCAATTTAAAAGTTCAACACTTTTCAAAGGCAAGAACCTCTTTTAATCAACTGTTGGCCAAGTTCAACGACAACCACAGTTGACAAGTCATTTGAACACACAAAATAAAACACATTAATCAGGAATGAAACTAAATTACAATTATATTATTCGGTGGTCATATATTAATGGCAATATTTATCTGTAGCAATATTTATTAAGTTCATACTTCATTGCCTTCATTAGCAAATACATGAAATCCAATAACATATAAATTAATAACTTAATATAACAACATTTAAAGTTTGTTACCTTGTTATAAACATTTAAATCAATAACTTAATATAGATAGCATTTAAAGCAAGTTTGTTATTTACATATAATACATAAACATCTAAACAATGTTTGTAGTTAAGTAACATTGACCTAGATTATTTTTAACTCTCTCTCTCTTTCTAGGCACTGAAGCAATATACCACAGAACAGTTTAAATTGGCAAGTCACGAAATTTACAGCGAAAAGTTAAAATGACTCTTCATGCTGCGATGAAGAGATTTTCTCGAAAAGGTGACAAGGAAGAAGCTAAAAGAGTCGAAACAAAGAACCTTCATAGTAATACCACACACGGTGATGTGCTCGGGCAAAGCAAGTTCGCAATTATTTGCATTGAATTATATGGCTGTGGACAAACATACCTTTCATCAAGATGCATCCCTATCCCAATGATAATTAGTTGCCCCATTGACACTAAACTTGATAAGCCCTGCACAGATATATGTATAATGTATATATACAGTCCTCTGAATCACAGCTGATGTCACTGATGTCATATATATAATAATTATAAATATATACAATAATTATAAATATATATATATCATGATTATATGTATAATAATAATAATTATATACACATTATATATATATATAATTAAATATATTATAGTCCTCTGACTCACGACTGATGTCATTCAACCCTGGTCTACTTGCTAAATCCTCACTTCATTCCAGAGGGCTTTAACAGCCAAATGGCAAGAATTCACAAACAAGGCCACCAGAGTTGACGAAGGCTGGATAACAAAGAAGGCGCTAACACTCTAGAAATGGGCCACGGCCTTAACCGCCTCAAGACGAACGATGATGACACAGCAGAGAGCTGAAGAGATGATAATGAGACAGAAGAAGGATCAACTTACTGGATTCCCATGCACACACACACACACACTTGACAAAAAGAGTCAAGAGCAATCAGAAAAGCAGCAGACCTACTACTGCTGGGAGGACATCTGCTCTGGTTCAATGCCTGGTCAAACAAACCTCACAACGCCCTTCAATAAGAACATGAAAACCACATGCAAATCTCTATGTTTACAAACACGATGGCTCATAAGCACACGCATAGTTATGCACCTGAAATGTTTGCATATTCCACGATCAAGTATGTCCATCTGCTGTTTATACAGCATAAACAAAAGCCGCAATAGCGGAATGTAAGCAATTCTTGAAAGGACAACATATTTGAATGTAACAGGAGTCACAGATGTTCAGTGCTTTGGGTTATTAAAGGACTTGAAAGCTAAATATATGTTAGGCCAATGTGCTTAATGATTATGCGTCAGCAATTGGCAGAATAACAAATTACTCTTTAGCCATGACCTCAGCAAGTGAAGGGCTTCTAGTTCAATACATTAGCGGGGGATTCTGGTTTAATAAATTAACTGTCAACGACCTAAACAAACTCACAATCCTAGCGCATTAAGTCAAACGTCTAAACCACATTCTTCATTGGAATTTTCATAATTTAACCCATATAAACAAACTCACATAAAAAATTTCAGCCCCATTTTGAATCAATCCTAATTATTGTCTCAAACTTAAACCATCTTCTGGATAAACCTCTTCAGAGCGTAACTCTCAGTGCTCAGTAAAAGAAAAACAATTAAAACCTGCTCTGCTTTTAACGCTTTTTCGACTTCACACTAACCTTCAGCCTTAAAGGTCGATAAAATCTTAACCAACTTCTAATTACATTTGGCAAGCATCTGACAATGTAACTCTCAGCAAAAAGTCAAAACTTTAAACCATACACTCTGAGCTTGAAACAATGTTAAAACCAAAAGACAAAGAAGAGCAATCCCTTCAGCTAGCCCTGGGGGGTCATACGTATGAAGTGCTAGCAACTTCATTTTCTTAGCCAAAGGGAAAAACAAGAAGAAAAAACCAAAGGAATGATACAAAATTAACATTCAAACAGAGTCTATTTGTTAAAATGGTTTGGATTTGACGCAGGCAGTCAGTACAAGAAATTTTCTTTGTCTCGCGTCACCTCCTCAAAGTATTTGTCGCCAGTAGTCAGCGTTGCCGACGGTTTGTTAAAAAGTGCGGAATTTCCTTTCAGTTCATCCAATTGATGACGCTGTGTGCTGTCCACGATGTCCAGTCGATCTCGTAACAGCGACAATTCCTTCTGATTCTGCCAAAAATGTAAACAAGAACCAGCGTTTCAGTAAAAAAATCCCAGGAAACGTACACGACTGAATCATTTTTATATTCATTTAGGTGCTGTCCAATGTCCATACATTACGCATGAATGGAGGAGGGTCACCGGATGAGGCAATTTGCGTATGGGGGAGAGGGAGGATGGGGAGGATGGGGTGGAACTATGAGATCTCGACAAAATGTACATATGCAAAATAAATCTCTTATCAACGTTCACAGAATAACATCGTATTATCCTAAAGTTGTCCAATGGTATTTTATTACACAAATTCTGTTCAGATCTAACCAGTAAACCATAACAGTCAACAAAGTTTAGCTAGCAAAAAATGATGCTCAACAAAAATAAATAGTAACCTATGGTACAATAAATGTTTTATAGGTAACGACTTTAGTTAATTAACTTTTGTAAGAGGGTACAGAAGTTATTTGCGTGTACGCATGGGGAGGGTTCCACAAAATGAAACGGGGAGGTAGAGAATACAATTTGTCTGAGTACACAATAGATGGAAAAGTCCTTGAAAGGATGGAGGGCTGAGATGGCCCAGATAGCCTGGTATTCCATAAATAGTCTCCCATCCAAATACAAAATTCACTGAGCTTGCCATCACCTCACCAACATGCTACCTTATACTTATGCTACTACTTATACAGAAAACAAAATTTATGACAAGGTCTTGCTAAAAAACTTTTACGGGCAATTCAAAACCCATTCAGTGAAGCAGAAAACAGTTCATGCGACGTTCATGCATTTTAAATTAGATTTATTTACATCTCACCGTGTCAAAATAAGCCGTGACAGCCGGCATGAAATCAGTCGATATCGTTCCGAAGGATAATCCGCCAATTGGCGTCTGCTTGATGTTTGCAGATAGGAGCAAGCTTTTGAATTTCATGTTTCGTTGGAGCAAATCTCGCAATTGCTTCTTCAGCTGTTCGTGCGCCTCAGAAGGAATTGACCTCCTACACAAAGGAGAAGCGCACAATCGCTAACTGAAGATAATAAAAGACAATTTATAGAGCACCTTTACAAAAACAAAAACTAGAGAAGAAAGTAGCAAATACATATGAAAAAATAAAAACGCATCCAGTGGAAGCAACATCTCCAACATCTACTTTCACCTGAAATGAATGAATATACTCTACATGTATACACTAATCAAAACAACATGATGTAACACTGTATAATTACATGGTAAGGAGCTTAAGCTCAAGTAAATTAACAATATGTGCATATATGCATATTTTCACCTTCAATCATAAGAACCTAACTTTCAGCAAGAGATCTCAATACCTCAGACTACTACTATAGGTTAGATCTCCCTTCTGCATATGACAGCATACAGCCATCGATAACTAACTATGACAACAATCATAAGGATGGCTAACAGCCAGCATCTAGGGGAGATAAGAGGATCCACGTTAAATCAGCATCTCTGGTGTGGACAGAAAAACACACAAACTGATGGAGAAGGTTGTCACCTTTCTAATACAAGACAATACTACATACTATATACTACATACTATATAGTCCATGCATGTGGCCAACCGTCACGCAGCGACGTCGGTGATTGACATGACATGACATACTATATAGTAGAGAAAGTGAAGCTCATGTTTTGACTCTTCAACAGTGATATGCTTTAGATTTCTATATTATAATACTACGCAAACAGAGCTTCAATTTTTAATTAATCGGTTTCCAACTTTTCTCATATATTTCTGCGTATATCGTTCCCGCATTTGTTCATTCATCCACTCACCTGAGCATTCAACCACTCACCTGAGCATTCATCCGCTCACCTGAGCATTCATCCGCTCACCTGAGCATTCATCCACTCACCTGAGCATTCATCCACTCACCTGAGCATTCATCCACTCACCTGAGCATTCATCCACTCACCTGAGCATTCATCCACTCACCTGAGCGTTCATCCACTCACCTGAGCATTCATCCGCTCACCTGAGCATTCATCCACTCACCTGAGCATTCATCCACTCACCTGAGCATTCATCCACTCACCTGAGCATTCATCCACTCACCTGAGCATTCATCCACTCACCTGAGCATTCATCCACTCACCTGAGCATTCATCCACTCACCTGAGCATTCATCCACTCACCTGAGCATTCATCCACTCACCTGAGCGTTCATCCACTCACCTGAGCATTCATCCACTCACCTGAGCATTCATCCACTCACCTGAGCATGCATCTACTTACCTGAGCATTCATCCACTCACCTGAGCATGCATCCACTCACCTGAGCATTCATCCACTCACCTGAGCATTCATCCACTCACCTGAGCATTCATCCACTCACCTGAGCATTCATCCACTCACCTGAGCGTTCATCCACTCACCTGAGCATTCATCCACTCACCTGAGCATTCATCCGCTCACCTGAGCATGCATCTACTTACCTGAGCATTCATCCACTCACCTGAGCATGCATCTACTCACCTGAGCATTCATCCACTCACCTGAGCGCCTCTTTCTCCGACTGCAGGACGTCGATCTTCAGCTTCTGTTGGTTGATTTTGTCTTTAAACTTGAACATCTGACTCTTTAACAAATTCTTTTTCTGGAAATATCAATACATAATGATGCATATTAAAATAAGTAAAATTAAAAACAACAAATTAGGTCAACCACAGGAAAATAAAGATATTGCAATAAACTGATACAAACATGATAAATAACAGGCATAGGCCACCCTACTGTGACCATCAGTAATACAGTACATAAGAAATCATTTTTAACTTAAAACTTATCATATCCATTTGCATTATTCATGGTATGCAAACTGATGTTTGCACAAAAGCCTCTGATTTCTGGAACCATGACTGGAGTAATCTGATTGTGATTTCCACTTTGGTTCCTTCCTGAACATGAAGAAATCAGCTGCTGGAGCTGATGCTGGGCTGCTTCTTGCTGTAATGCTAAATGTCAATCATGTCCTGAGGAGCATTTTCCATCTCTAGAAAAAGCCACTTAACTGTTAACTTATGCCCTGGACTGCATCCATTCGTTCTACCAGTAAAGGACGCTAAAAGCTTTATTCCTTCCAAGGTCCTCTTTGCCGGCCATCAATGACATTGTTATCTTCACTATTTAATGTGCCTTCACCTGTAACTGAGTCACCCAGATATGTCTCTTATTTAAATAAAGGACGATTGTATACTTTTAAGCAGACCCCTGACTCACAAGCCATGATGATCAATGATCCCACGCTGTAGAAATCACCAGATGCTAGATTACATCAGACTAACCCTTTTCCAGCCAAGGGTAAAGGATTTCCCATATTATTATATTATTTAATACACTTTGGTCGGTAATGGGTTAACGCAAACCCTACCTGTTTGTAGACGTTGCAAGTGTTGGCCAATTTCCGTCTCGTCGTAGCCAGCTGAGTTTCCAGGTCGTCCAGTCGTGACTGAAGATGGCTCTTCTCCTCCACCCAAGACGTTCTGCTCTGAATGAGAACCACCTCCGTCTGGTCCTTCTCTCGGAGCGTCGCTTCCTTTGCTCGCTGCAGCTCGACTCGCAGCTGATCCGCCTCCCTTTCCAGCTTCTCATGCAACTCCACCAGATCACGCTCTCCTTCCACGTACCTGTATCACAGAAAGTATCATCACCCTTTAACCATTGGTCCTGTGGATGACTTCGTAAAAGCACTCTACTCCATACTTTTGAAGATGTACAATAACTAGTGGTACATTTATCCAATCTCAGAAACCCTATGGCATGAGCAAGCAATGTACAAGTATCAGTACTGCATCTTCTGTATGACACAGGTGTGATAATTTTTCTGGAATACCAATAATGCTAATAATGATCATAAAAAATAAATGAATAAAAAAAAAAGAAAACTGGTCATCTGCGGACCGATAGCAAACACGTTGATGGTGTTACACTTGTTCTTTGTTCTGCTGGTAAATGCATGACCATTGACCTGGAATGCTACAATGATCCACACTTGTGCTGCTTCTTACTTGTTGTAGACAGCAATTTCAGCACATTCCACAGCTGAACTGGCCATGGTAAATAAGTCTGCAATATATAAGCCTTTCTGCATGCAACACGCGTGTTTATTCCCATCACCTTTGAAATCCTTCGACATCTAAGTGCTGTGGGTGTAGCATATCTCTTCAAGTTGGAATGTCTCATTTCTGTTGGCTCTGGAAATCGACGTTAAACTGATTTTCGTTTCCACCTGTCTGTATAAAGTGCCACAAGGTCACTGGATTCAAAGGCACCTTAACAGATGGTTGTGAAACGTGGACAAGGTCTGCTTTCTTAGCAATCAACTTATTTTACTCCACACAAGAATTTGTTTTGCCCATGAGGGATCATTTCAACCTTGCATAAAAAAAATAATAATGGTAGTAGTAGTAATAATAATAATAATAATAATAATAAAACCCTGAAGATGAGGCCTGACCCTCCAGAAAAATTTCCTGCTCCTAATAGCAATTTTTCCCTAAATCCAGGGGATCATTGATACATCGGGACAAAAATAAAAATAATAATAATGACTTTACAATTTATGACATGCAACATCGCACAACCTCTGTGATGCACCCTTGAAAAAATAAGATCCAACTGAAGCAGATCATCATCATACCAGCCATCAGCAAAAACTGAATGTTGGCAGTTAAATCATTTTTACAAACTTGGCATTGAGATGGTTGGTATTCTATTAGTCATACATCACAGAAACTGCACATAAAAAAATTTAAATTTCAAAAGATGTTCGACTTTCTATTAAAGTTACAACCCATTATACACAACCATTATAAATATGTTCGGCATGCATATAACTGAATACGTCTATAACTCCCAGACATCAAGTCAAAATCTCTTTAAAGCACTGCGTCAACCCTTAAATAACAAGCGTACACTACAGGGAGACAACGGGCATGCACTAAAGTGTATTAGCAGTGTCTATTATAATGAAGCTGTTGACCAATCAAAATATTTTGAAGCATTACATTTGGCCAAGATAATATAATGAAGCATTGAAAACATGGAAGATATTTTTAGAATGGGAACCTAGATTTATGTGCCATTCAACCAATCAAAACGGACATTTAAATCTACGTGTGATAAAATGATTCAAGGTGGCAACCCATGCGGGCGAATGCATTCACGAATAAACTCACCATTTTCTTGAAGAATCAGATTCAAGTTTTGATGAATCTGACAATCAACAATTGTCTTATATACCAAGTGACGAAAATAACGAGGGTTTAGCGAAATTCCGACTCTGATGTGAGTTCACAGATGACATGGAAGAGAAATATCGGGTGATGGGCAATTCTGGCCGAACAGATCAAGAGTTTCTTATTTCATCAGGCCCTAGAGTGATGACAATTCTGCTCGTTGTTTAAGGGTCAAGGCATAACGGATGCTACAGAACAACAGTAACAAGTTTATCTGCAAACAAATGATGTTCAGATAGCTAAAAAAACTACCACCAGCGGCTCTCTCTCATCTACGTAAAGCCAAACCAAATAATTTTCAGCCATGGCTGAGTCAATACCTGCTGTACTGAGTTTCCAGACGTTGTAGTCGAGCTTTAAGTTCGTTGTTCTCATGACGGTCGTGCTCCAGTTCATCGAGCAGCATCTGCTGGTTCTGCAGTTTATTTCTGGAATGAAAATCAGTTTCTCATCACGATCTGCAGACTGTGAAGTAACATAGCTCCCGTGAAATTACGCGCAGATTACCACAGAACTGGTAAGAATTAACGCTTCTGATAAGCAACATAGATTACAAAGATCACTTTGCTGATCATGTGCTTCAAATGTTGGCACTACCACAGCATACGTTGGGAGCTCAGTGTTCCAGTTTCAACTCAACCCGGCCATGGAGATAACAATTGATTTTTCTACACTGCACAAACCATAAAAATTACTTAAATTGTAAACTTCTGTCAATAATCTCTGATCAATAAATGATCGATATATATTCTTCGTGATTGTATACGCTATAATAATTCTGTTCTTGTCCATTGTTCCCGCAGTGCGTTTGCAGGTGGTTCAATAAAGTAATGCTCATTTACTTACTTACTTTAAATAGACTTTAAAGCTGAAATTTAAAGAGAGAGGTCTACGCTGTTCTCTGCCTACCTGCAAGTCATAGCTTCTTTCTCCGCCTGTTCTCTCAGATCATCCGCCTTACGACATTGTTCTTCCGCCTGTTCCAGCCTCTGGTGATGTTCTGAATCCGTATCAATCTTTCGCTTCTCCATTTCCTGCAGTTTTGTCTCCAACTCCATCCTAACACAACAACAAAACAGAATTTAATTAAATAACACATTTCTAAAATTAATCTAAACCAAATCAATAAATTGGACTTTAGATGGAACTACTATTTACATATTAACATCCATCTTATAATGCGATTTTTCCAAACTGTCTTAAATGCATATACATATTTAGATCAGTTAGCTTCTATGTATATGTATATATGGTAATTTATACAGCAACCAAGAGTCTCACAAAGGCGCTTAACTTAGCTACCAAGTGGATTCAAACAGATGTGATCTAAGAGATTTGAGAGATTCTGTGAATGTTCCTGAGCTGCACATGATGGTGCAATTTTGCAAATTGTTTGCATTTAAGTGTCATGATACACACATACATATAATCATACACACAATATATATGAATCATACACACAATGTCATACATACAATCATACATACATACAGCATCAATAAAATCAAGGAACCAATCAAACAAGAAATTTTTCCTTTAAGAAATTCGTCTGAATTAAGATAATTCGTTCGTTCAATTACTAACGCATCTTATGAGCAACGCACTTAGTCAGCTGACTCACAGACTGAACTCTCAAATAATCCACGGCAACTCAAATTCATTAACCACAGACAAAAAAAATTAAATGCATGAACCGATCAGTCGATCCATTATTCCACGTGACTTTTTACATAAAAAACACTCAGCTAAAACCAATCACAATTTCAGTGGTGTTGATCAACAGTTTTTTTACGAAGAAAAAATTAATTTAATTAAACAACTAAGTATCGACAGAATACCGGTATGTACTATATATATATTAACTGACCCTGTCAAAACGATAATGAGAATGGTCCAACAGTTTTTAACCTAATATCACCTCGAAACTTCTAGACTCCAGAGTGTCAATTAAATAACACACAAATGTTGCAAAATCGAACAATAAATTTTCGGTTATTCAACACATCAGGCGGGCAGAACGCAGCTTGTTTTGTTCAACTGAATAAAACTGTATTCCAGAAGCACCATCCATTCAATAGAGACAGTTCAATCCAAGAAGGTGTCACTTCAATGCAAACAAACAGATTAATAAATGCCTGATACATGACGATACAAGTTGCTAGACTGATTTGAACAGTCACGCTAACTTTTCAGACTCCAGATTCTGTATCTTCTGCCACTCTTCCTCTTTCACTCCCTGAATCTTTCGGACAACTTCTTTCTCCTTGTCAACGGCCGCTGTCTCGTGCTGCCCCAGTGTCTGCTTCAGAATCTCAATCTCTGCCCTCAGGTCTATTTGAATAAAACAATAGACATTGTTAGACTGTCACCACATCATTAGGTACACAGTGATAGAGCAGCAGACATTCAGAAATGTGTTTTTAAATTGGTTAAAAGTCAAAATCATTTAAACATAGACTCAGTCATGCCATATACCCATTACACACCAGAACACAACCAGCAAAAGTGCATAATCTACAAATAAAGTCCGTCATTCTGGTTTGACTTCTAAACATTATTAACCGGAAAGTTGACCTTAATTACCAAGTTTTGAGTAATCTCCAAAAGCAGCTCTATTTGCCTCTCAATCAAGTCTTCGTATATAAGGCAGTTGGAGTGGATGAATGAATTTGAGAATTATTTCCAATCAAATTAAATAGCTCCAACCTTGAAACCTTGATTAGAAAAGCATTTTCTCTGAAAGCAACATAGATGCAATGCTCAGTTATATTACTCAACCATATTACATTACAAACATGATAAACTGGAATTCTCTAGAAACCTTCGACCAGGTTCGTCAGTCTATCTCGTTCTCTTTCCAGTTCTCCTCGTTCCTGCAGCATCTCCATTCGGATGTTCGTCAGGTCCAGCTTGCTCTTGTGCGTCACCTCCTCCGCCCGGTTCTTCAACGCAATGTTCTCCTTTTCCAGTTCATGCATCCGAGACATGAGGTGGCTCTGGTGGTCGTTGGCAAGGGTCAACTCCCGCTGGAAATTGTCGCACTGAGTCTTCAGCGACTGCCTCTCCGTCTGTTAACGTCAAACAGAAACAGTCAGTCTAGCGTACAAAAGTCTATGGTAGAAATACTTAAGGAGTAGGAGAGCAGAGCAGTTACTTAAGCTCGTTAGTCATCATAAGGCAGCCATGGATATGAGCTAACAACTTCATTTACTTAGCCTTGGCATATGAGGATGGGGGAGGGTGGTCAGGCCTCTCCCTCACCGTCTCATCTTCCAAACAGTCAGTGTCTTCATCATAGATGGATTATTGAATTGGGGAGAGGGGTGCAAGAGGAGCAGAAATTTTCAACCAAATTTCCAGCCTGGCAAGGACTATAACCCCGACGTCTTCATTGACAGCCCAGCATCAAGCACTTAGTTAGACAATTAATTACAATCCATCCGAAACAAAAATTGAAAATATTATTAATTATTATTATTATTAAAGGCAGCCTGAGCATTGAAGCGTTACCTCGATGGCCTTGAGGTTGGACTGGAGTTCTGTAACTTGCTTCACCTGAAGCCGGGTGATGCTGTCCGCCTGGAGTCCGGTCTGTTCCCTCTGAGCACGGATCTCTTCCAACTCGGACAGAAGGCTCTTCACCTTCAAGTTGAGCTGGATATTCTCCTTCTGAACAGCACGCAGATGCTGAGAGTCGCTTGATGATTCCTTCTGCTGACGGTCCAGCATGTTCTCACGTTCCTTCCTCAAATTTGTTACCTGTTGGAAGTGGAACATGTAAAACAGAATATAGGAATGCAAACCAAGAACTTACTTACTGGGATATAAAGTGACAGAATAGGTTCAAGTTAGAGAATTTATTTTATCAGCTAAGAGATAATACTTTACTCGGTTGCTCACTTAATAGTTCAAGAGAAAATACTTTACTAGATAACAGTAATGGAATTTCGCTTATTAGTTCAAGAGAAAATACTTTACTCAGTTACAGCAGTGGAATTTAACTTGCAAGTTTGACAGAAAATACTTTTCTAGGTAACAGCAATGGAATTTTGTTTACTAGTTTGAGTCATGCTACAAAATCAACAAAAGAATTAAGGACAGAGATGTACAGATATAGGAGAAAAAAGATACAGGTGACAACTCAGAACATCCTATTCAACCATGATAATTTAGACAATGGAATTGAAAGACATAAAAACGAAGACAACAAAGATAATGCTTATGTTGGTCACAATGAAATAAATCCAAGAATTCATTCAAGTTTTTAAACACACCTCAGCCTCATGTCGAAGATTAATTTCCATCAAGAGAGATTGGTGTTCCTGTCTATCGTGTTCGTATTCTGACTTCAAGAACGAATACTCGTACTTCATTTTGCTCAGCTCATTACGATTTCTCTCCATTTCTTTGCTCATGACGTCAAATTTCTCACGATAATTTTTCTCCAGGTCACTCTGAACCTGAAGCTTCAACAACTCCATCTTCTTCGGATCTAACACCTAAAATGTCAAAGTCAATTTTTTTTAAACTTACGCAACTTAGAAATTACTGATCAGAAAAACATATATGATTAACTACTAAATATATTCGTTAGACATGACAGATTTTATGGCAAAATAAAATAAACGAAAGCTAAATTATTATTTTATTATTATCAATGTATTATTGTCATCATCATCAACATTATCATCGTCATTATTAAGTAGAACTACTATGTAGTTATATCATATTGCATTTATAACATGCACATTGCACAAGGTTATTAAATCTGAATTTCACCTGCAAAGCAATTGTGGGTGAAGGTCAAGGTTTCATAAAGTAATCAGCTCAGAGGAGGCTCAAACAATAAATTATTACTCTCCAAATTACAGGCTGAGCAACACAACCAATGGGGTAATGGTGTCCAAAAGAATAGCATGACCCATACTAAAGAACTGACATAAATTAATTTGCCACCTCATTAATAAGAGCAATTTGAAATAAGTTTTAAAAAGTCCTTCATTGCTATAAATTCACATAAGATAAACTAATTTATAGGTGTACATAAGCCCAGGGGTGGATCCGTGGGGGCCAATCCGGCCACGCCCTTCCCCCATTTGAAAAGTGCATAGGACGTGCCACCCCCATTTGGTTCCAACAAGCTTCAAATCAATCATAGATGTAAAAAACGATGAAAAGAAAATAAAAAATGGTAAAAAACGTCGTTTTTTTCGAAATAATAAAAAACGACAAAAAAACGATAAAAAACGGAAACGGAAAATAATTTGCCTTTGCTAGATCCAAAATTTCGTTTTCAGCTTACAAACCTTTAATGCTTATGCAATTTTATTAAGAAACTGCAAATAACACAACTTTATAATTAGGCCAAAATAATTGGTATAAGTAACATTAATCAACCAGTTATTTTTTCTTATAACTTTCGTTTCATAAGAAATTCGGACAAATTAAAGGTATTGAAATCTTTTCAATTTTAAATTGTAGACATAAGTCCACATTATAAGTTTATGCTGATCGACATAACACAATTAAAATCTAACCAGAAGCAAAAACCACAGATGTTTACTAAATTATATATTGTACATTATTTTGTGCTTAAAATTGCTACTTATAAATATTAATAATTATGCCCAGCCCAAGAATTTTATATCAAAATAACTCTTAGAAATTTCATTTCTTGTAGGGATCTACTACATGTATTTCTCAAAATTATGATTTAAACAATTACATAAAGACCCTATAGTTAGCTGCATCCTTGAGAGTACGGTGAAAACGTATGGAATATCGGACAAAAATTAAATTAAGGAAAATAATATTACACAGTAAATAATTAAATAAAGTTACATAAAAATCGAAAAAACGATAAAAAACGATGGGAAAAATAAAAAACGAAAAAAACGACTTTTTTTTGAGAGAATAAAAAACGAAAATAAACGTTTTTTACAACTATGAAATCAATACAGCAGGATAAGGCTAGCGAGAAAAAGTAGCATAAACCTAGAGACTCTAGAGAGGTCATAGTATATTCCCCAAGAGATTACAACCAGATCTATGACTAAAAAAGGTCATCAGTTATTTTGGCAGGAAAATGGTATATTTTCTTTCCCCCTCGAAAATTTCTGTTTCCTTCCGTGCGTTTTCTTTTTCTGTCCCTGCGTAAGTCATATATGTATGACAGAGCTCTAAAATACACCATCAGTGATAGCAATTACTCTTAAGCACTCGACATCAAACACATAGGATTCTAGGTTAGGATATTTCAAGCCAAAGACATCATTAGTTTGCTATGAATATGCTTAATTTCAATATGTATACCTGTGTTTTCAGCATTTCAAACTCTTCGTTCCTCTTTGAAAGGGCCATTCCAGACTGTTCCAAAATCTTCTCATATTTATCTTTTACAAGTCGATATTCCTCAACGGTTGCTTTTAGATCTCTCTCAAGACCAATGTAGGCATCTTGCAACCTAAAAATCAGCACACCACAATTTGCGTGCTACAAACAGTAAAAAGTTTTACTCTAAAAAGAAACTTTTCGTGGAGCGTGGTGGTATAGGGGTATGTTAGGTGCCGGAAGGTTGCGTTGAGTAGAAATCTTGAAGGAGTGCTAAAACATAACAAGTGCTCATACATACATACATACTTTCAAGCATCCGTCTAAAAAACACTGGTTTCTTAAGCAAGCAACTCAGAAAACTTTCCCTATCAACAGAAATGGAAACTAATCATTCCAATGTTGAGATTGCAAATATACGTTCCAACAAATATCCAGATCCTTAAAGAAAGTCCGTTAACTAATCACTTCGTGATCAAGACAATAAACCTTTATAAATATCCAATGCAAACAAAAGTGATCAAATAATTTCAATACCTCCAATATCAAGACAGTCGTAGGTCCATCTGTCTGTAATATAGTCTCTCGCTGGAGATACGCTTCCCACCTAGGGTTAATTCATCAGTGTTTTACAGGTTCCTGAAGACCAAATTTGTATTGCTGTGGTTGGACTGAGAGTGTATCTGAGTGGGCTACTCGAAGAGGTGCTATATAAATTCTTCAAATGAATGAAAGGATGGAAATCAAGGCATGTAAGATAGTCATGCAGTGTTCAGTACTCTTAAACATTGGAACCATAAAAGTTGTGTTTTTTTACAAATCTACATGCACACAAACGCATAATTTAAAGAACAATGAATGACAAGACAACACTGGGAATATTATTTGGTTGAATGTTGCAGCAAACCTGGCATGTGCTGTTTTCAGTGTTTCATAGTTAGTCCGGTGCTTTTCTGAGCGCATCTTTTCATCCGTCAACATCTTTTGCAGCTCAGTTTCATGCATCAGGCGAGGGAGGGCAGAAGCCAACGACCCCTCAGTCAGAATGTCCCTTGAATTCATCTAATACATAAAAAGTCTCACACTTAATACTGTGTTAATATGTTAAACAACTGCATCATGAAACCGATCAAATTAATTATGCCAAAGATTGACATGTAAATGGATACATGTGTAATTGTATCTTCCATAGTGCTGCACAGAAGCTTTGCAATAGTCGGTCCGTTTTTCTGGAATAAGTTACCTATTAGTTTTTTTGCACCTTTTTTTGAAAACCATTCTCTTTGATTGTGGTTTGGTGTCAGGTCGGGAGCGCCTCTGAGGAGTTCTCTTGAGGGGGCACTATATAAATGTACGATTACAATTACAATAATACTATATATGCCGCTTCAGTCATATAGTGCTCAAAGGACCCTTGACAAGCACGAGAAAAGCGATGAACTGATAACATTCGGAATTCATACAAATGAAGTAGGCTTACAGTATCACCTGTATTACAAATAATGTCAAACCAGACAGCAAACACAATGTCAAATACTATTTAAACCCTGAAATACGAATTTTCTATAAACTTAATCCCTGCCTACGTATGCGATTGTCAGATTTTAATACGATTTCGCGAAACAAATTCTTCTTACTTTAGCTGATCTTGTCAGACAAGCGAAGACACGCTCCGGGTTTCGGCGCACTCTTTAAATTTGCGATTTTTAGTATAACAACATTTGCATAGCACCTTTGAATACTAAATATGCTAGAAAATTACTGATAGCCTCTCGACTTTATTAGATTTGTTATCTGCCAGATTTTTAAAGCTAAACTTCGCATCAAAACGTACAAGTTGTTAATGAAAACAACCAAAATATAAATAAAAATTTCCTGTCAACGGCTAACGACCAATTGCCAGATGTCGCTGTTAACCGTAACGGTTGACTTTTTAGCGCAGAGATCCTTACCACGCGTAAGTATGTAAGTAACTATGTACTTTAAAACAATCAGCTGCCAAACAAGCATCAGGGATTTTTACAAGGGTTTTAAGTGGTTCAGAAGATCTGTATGTAGTCTGTGTAAGAATCACTGCAAGTTTACCTCCAGGATCATTGCCACTCACTCACCAGCACCCATTCTCAGACTCATCACAGCATAGATAAAAATGTGACTGTGGGCTCCTCTAGGCTCTAACCCATCATGCCCCAGAGCTTTCCACCCGAAACTGAAGTATCATCTCTTTAAGAACTCTTACCCACTTGCCTGTAAAACTCCACCTCATTTTATAAGCTATTTTTAGCGCAACCAATCACGCTTCTAGAAAACGCTTTCAATCGTGTTTACATTAATTTTCATTACTTGAATTTGTAATGCGCCTTAGTTAGGCATAAATCAGGTGAGTCCAAACCTGAGCGCAGTCAAATAAAGCAGTCTTAAGATGAAAAACGAATGCTTTTGAGCGAAAAAAGGGAGCGCAACGTGAAGTAGAGGCCTATCCCAGGTCGAGGGTCTTACCATTGATAGCTCACGTAACACGTTTCAAATCAAATCATTTTTGTGTGTAACCAATCACTTTTTTACAGCCCAAATTGGGCATAAATCAGATGGATACAAGTCACATATTCAAATGAGAATAACCACAACGATGGGCCCTGAAGGGATCACTGACCCCGCTAATAGGGATACCTACGCTCCTGCGTGGTGGGGCTTTACTACTGCTCAGGACCGAGCCAGGATCGAGCGCCTATTATCAAGAGTCCGTCGATCAGGGTACTTGCCAAATGACTCGCCTTCTGCGACTGAAATGGTTGATCTTGCGGATGCTCGTCTTCTAACTGCCGTTTCCAGAAATGACTTCCATGTTCTTCGACCGCTTTTCCCACCGGTTGCTCATCGTCCCTATCAATTGAGGCCACGTCCTCACAACTTTGTATTGCCAACCAAAGATGACAGGCATTATATTTCTCGGGTTCTGTATAAAAAGGCACCCTATGTTCATTAATTATAATAAATTGTCTAATCTCATTATTGCAACCTATACCCTATATAAACATAGAAACATTCTTTTGTAATTTCTGTCATTTTGTGCTCATCCTAAGACAAATGCAACAGTCAAGGCTAAAGACATTCTATAGGTATTATATTGTATTTGATCAACTGCTTCTTGTACCTGATAGCGGTGTGTCTATCAGTTTTTGTTACCATTAAAACGAATATAATAATAATAAACCTACGTAAAGGGCTACGTTCCTCATAGTGAAGGTGACTAAGTGAGAACGTGTAGTGAGAGCAAAAGGGATTGAGCGCAGATCGACTTTGTAATTTTGCGTGAATTATCAATTCCTATAGGCTAACTAACAAACTGCGCAGTCTTGCGTGCAGTCATACAGCGCGTATGCTCAGTGTTTGTCGCATCTACTGACATGATTAGGCTAACATATGCAACTTTTATATTCTTAAAGAAGTTAAAGACGTGAAAACAGAATAGTGACTTTTCCACTGCAAGCGATTCGGTGTACACTTTGCCTGCAAATGGCTTATTGTCTCTCTTCTGTGATTGGTAACGCATTCTAGAAGCGTGATTGGTTGAGTTAAAAAATAGCTTATAAAATGAGGTGGAGTTTTACAGGCAAGTCTCTTACCCGGTCTCAAATGATCTTTCAACTTCCTCCATCACTCAAACCGAATGACATCCGTTCAGCTGCTTCAGCATAGGATAGGGTACAACAAAGTCACCTTCACTGATAAATTTACTATATCCCCAGAATGTTATACAGAAACACGTGCTGACAAACTCAACCATAAGTAAAATAGGAGTGAGTGGCCATCGTAATCGTAATCGTAAACTCGAGATTTCTAAAGCGGAGTCAGCGGGAGCGGGAGCTAGTGGACGTACAGTGCGCTCTTCTCTTCATCTTTCCTTAATCTTTCCGTCTCTACAATCTGGATAACTTTAACTTTCTTCTGGAACACTCTTCTCCATCCGGTGAGTTCGTTCCATTACTTTTTGCTTCATTTCATCCACGATCCTCCACATTATTCATTCCGCATCATTCATCCTTTGTCTAACTTTTCATCCTATTGCCAGCCATTTTTCCCTCCATCTTCATAAGCCCAGCATGAATCTGTCAATCATACTCCTCCTGGTCTCATTAAGGATCCAAACTGCTCACTTTATCCAGTTTCACCCCTCCAGCCTCTCACTGACCTACATACCGTTCTCACCCCGGCATCATAACCCCGCCCACTTTCTGACCGCTATACAAGAGAATGGTTACATGGCCCACATTCCTCTGCCGTTTTTCTTAGCAATTCGACGCAAAATACAATCTCAGCACCGTACTCACAATAGTCTATTCTTCATCTTAATTCTACTTTCTGGCGACATACATGCAAATCCGGGCCCAATCAATAGGTGTTTCGCCTCTCACTCTCCCCCGCCTACACCCTATTCTGTTTCTACTACCACTCCTGCTGCTGCTGCTGCTCCTCCTCCTCCTCCTCCTCAGCCTAGCTGTCCTCTTACTGCTGCTGCTGTGTCTACCGCTACCTCTCCTCCTCCTCTTCCTCTTCTCCCACCGCCTCCTTCCCCTCCTCCTCCTTCTCCTCCTCCTACACAAGACAAAAACAAATTTCTACTATGTTCTCTAAATATACGCTCTCTGCTTCATCCAGCTCACGCTGCTGAAATAAACGACTTGTCTCTTTCCTCTCATCCTCCAGACCTCTTTGCTTTAACCGAAACATGGTTCCATTCAGGCACAACTCATGCTCAATATCAAGATTGTATCCCCTCTGGTTACCACTTGTACAGCACCCCTCGTCCCTCAAAATTGACAACCGACCGGAATACCACAGGTGGAGGGATTGCATTTCTAACCCGAGAGCCCTCCACTGTCCTTGACTCACCTGGCTACTGTTTCACATCTTTTGAATGCGCCTCAATCACTCTCAAACTCCCGAACTCAATCCTAACCATCTTCAATGTCTACCGCCCTCCCTCCTCCTCCTCATACTCTAAACCTAACTCTGTTTTCTTGCAGGAATTTACCAACTTACTCTCCACTGCTGCCACAACTCCTCATGAATTCTTGATCACAGGGGATTTCAACATACATGTTGACAACCCATCTGACTCACTTGCTCCCGACTTCCTCACGCTCTTGTCATCTACTAATCTGGTCCAACACGTCAACTTTCCCACCCACTCTCACAACCACACACTTGACCTCATCATCACATCGTCTCTCTCAAGGCTATCGCCAAACATATCTTTCTCTTTTGATACTCCTTCTGACCATTACCCCATTTTCACACAACTTAACATACTACCTACTCCGCGTCCTGATCCCGTCTCTCATTCTTTCCGCCGCATCAGCTCCATAAACATTGAAGCCTTCAAGCACGATCTTGCCTCCTCAGACCTCATCCTAAATCCTCCGTCCTCTCTAGATGACCTCCTGTCCTCCTACAACACCACTCTCTCCATGATCCTCGACAAACACGCTCCTACTATTACCAAATCTGGTTCTCACTCTAACAACCCTTGGTATAACTCCTACCTCCAGGCCTTCAAATCTTTCCGTCGACGCCTTGAGCGTACTTACAAACGAACCCATGACCCTCAACTCCTCTCTGCTCTAAAAGCTGCTACAAACAAATACCATCACCTTCTGGCAATGGCCAAGAAGAGGTTTTACTCCTCACTAGTTCAATCCCGATCTTGTAATCCTCGTCTTCTCTGGAAAACGGTAAACCAACTCCTACATCGGAACTCCTCTAGCCCACTTCCAAACTCTCTACCATCTTCTTCAATCGCTGACTCATTTTGTTCGTTCTTCTCTGGCAAAGTAACTACTATCCGTCTCTCTCTGCAATCACTCCTCTCAAAATCTACCATCGACTCACCTGCAGATACACCCTCCTCCACTCACGACCTTCCGTCTTCCCCACCTCAATCATCACTATCTGCTTTTAGCCCAACATCAGAGTCTGAAGTGTCCAATTTATTACAATCTCTCCCAAACAAGCAGTGCGAACTCGACCCTATACCTACCGCCCTACTGAAAGAGTGCGCATCTATCATTGTCCCCATCATCACACAAATAATCAACCTCTCCTTATCTACTGGCAACTTTCCCCTCCTCTTCAAACATTCTTTGGTAACTCCACTTCTAAAAAAACCATCACTTGATAAGGAAATCCTTTCTAATTATCGACCTGTTTCCAACCTCTCATTCATCTCTAAACTAACAGAACGTGTCGTACTCTCTCGCATCAATGACTACTTGACTTCAAATTCACTCCTTAACCCAAACCAGTCCGGCTTTACTAAAAAGCACTCCACCGAAACACTTCTCACTTCACTCTACAATAAACTTGTCTCTGCCATCTCTCATCAACAAGTCTCCTGCCTTTGCCTCCTTGATGTCTCTGCAGCCTTTGACACCATCGACCATAACATACTACTCCAAAGACTGTCTTCCTGCTTTGGCTTTACCGACACTGCTCTCCTTTGGATTCAGTCTTATCTCTCATCACGCACTTTCTCAGTCAAAACACTTGAAACATCATCTCAATCACGCCCCCTCACCTGTGGTGTTCCGCAAGGTTCTGTCCTCGGGCCCCTCTTGTTCATCCTCTACACCACTCCACTCAGTTCACTCATAAAAGCATCCACAGTCGACCATCATCTATATGCTGACGACACCCAATTATTCATCTCTTTCTCTCCAAGCAGCTTCTCTGACTCCATAAATAATCTTCTCTCTGTGGTCACCCAAATCACCTCTTGGATGACCTCAAATCTCCTCTGCCTTAACCCCTCCAAGACAGAATTTATACTAATTGGCCTCAGAGAGCAACTCAAGAAAATTCCTGATCCCTCTATTTCCTTCAACAATGACTCTTCTTCCAACCACACTTTCTCCGCAAATTCTCCTGTCCGAAACCTAGGTGTAATCTTTGACCAGCATCTTAGCTTCTCCGACCACATAACCCAACTTTCCCGCACTTGTTTCATGCACATACGAGATCTCCGCAGAATCCGACCTATGCTTGACTTTAAAACTGCATCCACAATAGCCACATCCATAGTTCATGCGAAACTTGATTACTGCAACTCTCTCTTCCTAAACATTGATATAACCCAAATTAACCGCCTCCAAGCTATCCAGAATGCCCTCGCCCGTGCAGTGACGAAAACCCCCAAACGTCACCACATCACTCCTGTCCTGAAATCACTTCACTGGCTCAAAATACCTGAACGCATCGAATACAAAGTCCTCTCACTCACTTACAATACACTTCAATCATCCCAGCCGTTCTACCTTCGTCAGTTGTTCACCATCCAGCCACCTCGTTCAACACGCTCCTCATCCTCCATTACACTGCTTCGCCCTCCCATCACTTCATCACTGAAATTCGCAAACCGCTCCATAGCCATTGCCGTTCCACCTCTCTGGAACAAACTTCCGCCAGCACTTCGGCAAACTTCCGACCCATCATACGAACTCACCAAAACTCCACCTCTCGCTATCTCCCCACAGGTCTTTCACTCAAAACTGAAAACATTGCTCTTTCAAAAATCCTATCCTGATTCTTCTTCTCCTTACATCCCCCGCCACTTCAACTCTAAACATCACCCACCTTAGCCGTCCATCTATCTGCCTGCCTGACTCTCCGGACTTGACCCGCTGCCTATCGATTTTGTTTTGATTGAGCGCCTGTGAATAAGCTGGTTCCCGCGACTTGGCTTTTGTGGGCGCTGTAGAAGTTTCGAGATTACGATTACGATTACGATTAAAATAGGAGTGAGTGGCCATCGTAATCGTAATCGTAAACTCGAGATTTCTAAAGCGCCACTCGAAAGCCAAGCGCAGGGCACCAGCTTATTCACGAGCGCTGCGTTGCGTTAGAAGGGTTGTCCATGAGAATAGTCCGTGGTGGTCCGGGTCGAGTTACGATTGGATCAGGATCAAATGCGTTGTGTTAGAAGGGTTGTCCGTGAGAGTAGTCCGTGGTGGTCCGGGTCGAGTTACCATAGGGTCAGAGGGGCGGAACAGCTACTAAGGTGGGTGTCGTCTGGGCCGGGAAATGGAGGGTGGAGGATCAGTTGAGATAGGGTAAGAGATCGTGAAAAGGAGTGTTATACTATTGTTACTGTTCACTTACAGCTTTTGCTGTTCTTTTTAAATAAATGAGTATACACAATCATGCATGTAAGTCTTGCGAACGAGTGGACGAATTTACATGCTCGAGCTCGCCCCGTTTTCTACATGCTCCAAAGGTACTTGGAGCATACGTGGAATGCTCCTCGTTCGAAAAGAATCCCGATCAAGAACATCTGATTTTAAATTACTTCGGTGGCTTTCTTTGCTTTTATTTAGAGGTAAAATTAACAGTTTATACCCAAAGACCAACACTTTAATTTCATTGAATGTATTTAGTACAACTGTCACTTACCGCGGAGGGGGCCCGGTAGCGCAATGGATAACACGCTGGCGTAGAGTGCGAGAGGTAGCGAGTTCGAACCCCGTTGGGCGGTCATGCTATTTGTAGGCTGCTATTAGCGCCGTGTAATGTTATTGCAAAGCTGTCTGTTCTGTTAGTAGTTAAGTTTAATTAAGATTACTGCATAAATTGTAGATGTAAAGCGCAGTGCGTCTTGCATGCGCTTCATGAAAGAAAAGATTATTATTAAGTTGAGATCTGAATTTAGTCTTGCGCTACATTATAAAACTGACTATACTAGCTTTCCATCGCTTGTTATTTACAGTGTAATTTAATCTGGGCGCTTTGCGGAGATGTTTCCCATAATTACTTTCCCCTCCCCAGAAAAAATAACAAAATAGAAATAGCTTTGAGTTGCTGTTGACATTATGATATTAAACGAACCATGATAATATTTTATTTATTTACTAACAATTGGACACAGCGCCCTTTAAGGTTAACTACTCAGGAGCACTCCCAGTCCAATCCCGGTAGAATAAGACAGTCTGAAGAAGTCAGAAATGAAGTAGAAAGACCAATAGGAATTTGACGAAGATTAACAGGGAGCTCATTCCAGGTCGCAAGGCCAGCCATGGAGAAAGCACGGCGCTGCCTGATTGCAGTCCGTATAATGATGTTATTTCTTTTACATTATTAGTTAAGATGACATCTTAAAATGCAACGGCTACAATGGAAAAATTATGGCTGCCAACCGTCCCGCATTGGCCGGGACAGTCCCGGAATCGCCCCTGTTCATCCCACGTCCCGGATTGATCTCGTATTGCCCCGGAATTTGTGGTAGAGATGCACTTGACAAAATGTTATTTTGCACCCTAAACTCTGCAAGTTGTGTGATGATTTTTGCGTTATCTACTTTATTAAACCTAACATTGTTGGCTGAACATTGAATGTTGCAAGGTGCTGGGCTCAAGTCTTGAAAACTTTACAAACCACTGACACTCCATAGCATATTGTGTCCTATGTACTGTTGGTCCAGTTTAATGCTTTTTGAAAGATAACGATTTCCACGACTTTGTGCCTGTGCAAAAATATATGTGGACAGTGTAAATTGGTATAAATGTCATGTATCTAGTAACTGCGTGCATCCCGGAATGGCAAAATCAGGAGTTGGCAGCCCTAGGAAAATTCAAAACTATTTACAATCGGGAAGGACACATCCACCTCCTCCTGGTTGGACTTGTGTGCATTTGACCAAGTCCAATATCTATCTGACTATGCAGTGGACAATGACAACTGCAACTGTAGTCCAGCAAATGTACAATGTACATTTTGCACTTATGTTTTGCAATTTTGTTCAAGCCATGTAACCCATAAAGTGTGTAATTCAGATTAAACTAGCCAGAGCTGTAAATATCTGCAAAAGTTGTTCAGATGTTAGGACTCTGATGATAGCATAAGATGACCACTTGACTAGTTGTCTTTTGTGCTATTGTTGTGACTTCGAATTGGATGTCCAGTATCAATTATTTGATTCATTCATGTAATTAACCACATTCTTTATTTCACTTGAAAACTCGTCCTGACAGAAGTTTTGCTGACGAGGCAGAAATGCACGATTCAACTGATGAGGAGCTGATGCCGCAGGTGTTTGCGGTTGACGATTTCGAGAGTGACATGGACCTAGGAGCGCCTCCGACCTCAGGACAAGAGTATCTGCGGAGAGTCATGTGAGTTTGAAATGAAAAATGTACTGTTAACTGTGCAGCATTTATTGTAAATTATTTGAGAATCTATAGAGTTCCTTTAGAAAAGCTGCTCATTGGTGTTCTGCCTGGGGTTTCTAAGAGATGAGCAGTGAGCATAGTCATTTAGAGATACCGTTTGGTTTCAATTTTTCTGTTGGGATGGATGGTGTTATGATGTAGTTATTGTGGATGGAGTGTGGGCTTTTGAGAAGCTTGGTCCAATGCTTTGCATGAATACTTTCGTCATTGATGAGCATCTAGGTTAGAAAAGGTATCATTAAAAGATTTTTAGAAGGCATTATAAAATATTTAGTTACATAATTTACATTTTGGCATAGTGCTATCTCTTACAAATTACAGTGATAGGTACCGCACATGGCGTACAGCCGCTGTGTTAGTACATTCTGTGGACCAGAAGTAGAAGGAGCAAGTGTTGGTACATTCTGTGGACCAGAAGTAGGAGGAGCAATGATTGGCCATATCCCGTTGTGTGATGAATGCGCATAAGCTCAAAGCACTCATTAACGGTTATGCGGTTTACTCGCGATGTTTTTAATGTGAAGAGTAGTTTTATAGAGGTTCTCGTTCATAGTTTTGTGGTTAATCATTTGTGAGTTATTTAGTCATAATGTTTGGGAATGCTTTTAGGTAGATAGAGGGCAGAAGGACTTCAATTACTGTTGTTGAGGATTTTATAAACTCTGCTCGATTTATGAATTCTACTGGTTTTAGGTTGGAGGCAAAACAACATCCAATGGTTGTGGTGGCCACAATTGATTCAAAACTTCTCGAAAGGAAGCAGCCGCTGTCAATACACTTGGTAATTTTTGCTCACTCTTATTTTCACCAGGCTTTGAACTGCTTGTAATGGGCGATTGCCGATAAAAGTCAATGCTATTAGTCTGGTTTAAGTTTCGTAGACACTGAGGAAATTAGTAATATTTAATAAGAAGCAGCTCTAGCTGTTAGCAGTGGCTCTGGTCTCTATTGACATCTCTCTTTGCAGCTTATGATCTTCTTCTTTTGGTTTGATTCACGATTTAACTGTCAAGGAGAGAAATCCTCTGGTTTGAACTCTTTCTTGCGTCAAGAAATGCCTGAGCAATCTCATTATTTCTTTCTAGGTTTTACATTTGATATCCAAATGCACGTGAATAACAGTTGATCAGATTCTCATTTCTGTGGGATCTTGCATATATGCTGAAAATTTTGGTAATCATAGAAATACTGTAAAACTGTATGGCAGATACAGTTAAAGGTTTTTGATAAATATTCGGCTTGGTAATATCAATATTCAAAACTGTGTCTGGATCTCTAGGTGCCTGCCGACAGGCCTATAATTGACTACCTTTTCGCCTTATCAGACCTTAAGGTGCTAATTAAATTGTGTAATTAATGATTGAGTAGCTTATCATGCCTATGAAAATGCTGTTAATTGATTGCTTAATTATCAATGAATATCACCTTGTCTTACCTGTGAGGCTGCTGTTGCTCTACCAGGGTACCAGTCTGATTCCGGCTCCAAAGGGCTATGCACCAAGCCTGGAATGGCAGAAACAACAGGCTGAAGAGTTTTCTCAAGTTAGACAGGTAATTAGTGTGTCTACTATATTCATCTGTGCTTATAATTAACAATAATTCATCTGAACTTACGATTTAACATAATATTGATTACCAGGTAGGGTGACACTCCGTTTTATTTAGACACTTGAAGCATTAAAGCAAAGGTAAACGTTGCAAGAGTTTTAGTGAACATTATATTGTTTTTGAATTGGGAAATGTGAACTCAGTTTTTTTGTCAACTTTTACAAAAGTTGTACAAGTCTCAACAGCCTTGTTTTCAAATACTGTAACATGTGAACATATATGTTATATAGAAGGGTGGAATCAGTGGATTATAATGGTCTGATATGTGATTTGATTCCTTAATTGCAATGGTAGGATGTACAGACAAAAGCACTGAAGTCAGAGGAGTTTGCATGGACTATAATTATTGTAGAATTGAAAATGCACTTATGTGAATGACAGACACTAAATAGAATGTTTACGATGCAGTTTGCACACTCTGGAATGGTGACCACTGGGCAGCAGAAGTCATTTGCTGTCCATAGGCCAACTGCCTAGTTGGCCAGAACGTTTTAGGCTGCCTATGCAATTAAGCAGCACTGATATACAGAGCAATGCATAATAGGCCTGCATGTAAGTAAGTAAGTAATCCTTATTAGCACAGGACAAGTGCTGGACACTTTCCAGCCACTACACATGAAGTACTTCTGATAAATATTTTTGAATTTTATTTTATGGGAAGCCCTGGAAAGAGGATTTGCGAATGTTTGTTTGAAATAATAGTTCATTAAGACAAGTTTTCTTTTTTGCATTTCAGAAACTGTCAAAGTATAAAAAACACTTGAAAAAGGAAACAGCGAAATCTAAGCGTCATGTAGTAAGTATGTGTGTAACACAATATAGGGGCATTCCAGGTCAAATCAACACAATTTTGAATTAAAATCTGCATCATCATCTCCGATTTTGATGAAATTTGGCAAGGTTGTAGAACCTATTGAGAAACTCTCAAAACTAAAATTTTAGATTTTTGGGTCAACCGGTTTCCGAGATATGGGTCAGTGAACTTGACCAAAACGACCCGATTTGTGCAGACCGGACCAGGTTTAAACTGCTGTATCTCAGCTTCTATTGCACCTAGAAACAAAAATGAGATACCAAATTAAAGCTGAGTGAATGCTCTGTTTGGGCAAGGTAGCTAGAAATAGTTATTTTGAGTAACAAAAATAATGTGAGCATCTGTAACCTATTAACCCTGACCCAGGTCACTTTGTACTCTCAGAATTTTATTAACTTTTCACCATTCAAAGATCTCACTATTCTAAAGAGTTGGTGAAAAATTCAGAGTGGGCACTCCAGTAGTTTTTTTGTTATGATTTTTTGAATGGTCACCCAAGGGCGTGAATCGAGTGTTAATACATGCGCAACTGTCCCTTTCATTCAATGCTATCCGCACCTATATATTAAATAATTAACAAATTGATATTATTTGCTAGCACTGGATGTTGGGCAAGACAATGCTTAAGTTTACCTACTTACTTATCAATTTCAATTAAGTCTTGCTGACTATCAAGCAGTGAAATTGGAAGACATTGAGAGTTAAGTCACCGCCAAGTATAATGGTGACTAGTGGCTTAGCTGTGTTATGCAGACATTTGCTGTAGTAGAAATAAACCTTTTGCATCTTCATGGGCCTCTCAATCTTTTCCTCATACAAGTGATCTGCTGATTATATCTTGTGTGGATGTACTGACATCAGAACTTCATCCAACACCTTTTGTGTGGGGCCTTGGACTTATTTTGGACCAAGAGCATATAAACCTGCTATGCTGTATTGTAACTGTTGCGCCAGCTTAAAGTGGTATCTCGCTCTCTTACTTTTGGTGCTGCCTCTACCCTTGTTCACTCTTTCATAATTTCATGACTTGACCACTGTAGCACCCTCTATCATGGACTACTGGCTGACCGGATAGGTTGTCTGAAACGGGTCCTCTGCTGTGCGACGCGACTTGTTGGCCATATCCAAAAATGTTTGTCTCATATTGTGAGATGTCTTACATTGGCTCCCTTCTCCACAGCGGATTGAATACAGGGTCTGTGCATTGGTTAGGTGGTGCTCCACCGTATCTTTGAGAACTCTTTTTTTACCACCTTGGGTGTCAGTGTCGATCGATGAACCAAGCTGAGCTTCTGCTTCCCTGCTCGCAAACTGACATCCGACAGCGTTGTTCATTCTATGTCACTGGTCCTACATTCTAGAATGTCATCCCTGTTACACTGCGCTTAGTGTCCATGGGTCATTCCGCTCTGTTCCTTAATAAATAAATAAATAAATACCAAGCACTGGGAGGCATATATGCTGAATGCCCTCGAGATGCAAGCTGCAATAGCTCTGTGGAAACAGAATATATAGCTTGACCTGAAACTGACTAGATTGTGAATTTTGATTTGACAGAGGTTTGAAATGTCTTTTTCACTAAAAATGATATTTCCTAGCTCTGTCAAAGACTTCATTTGACATGTGTACCTTCGTTCACCGCGAGATTCGCGCCTTGGGTGACCATTCAAAAATCATAACAAAAAAACTACTGGAGTGCCCACTCTGAATTTTTCACCAACTCTTTAGAATAGTGAGATCTTTGAATGGTGAAAAGTTAATAAAATTCTGAGAGTACAAAGTGACCTGGGTCAGGGTTAATAGGTTACAGATGCTCACATTATTTTTGTTACTCAAAATAACTATTTCTAGCTACCTTGCCCAAACAGAGCATTCACTCAGCTTTAATTTGGTATCTCATTTTTGTTTCTAGGTGCAATAGAAGCTGAGATACAGCAGTTTAAACCTCGTCCGGTCTGCACAAATCGGGTCGTTTTGGTCAAGTTCACTGACCCATATCTCGGAAACCGGTTGACCCAAAAATCTAAAATTTTAGTTTTGAGAGTTTCTCAATAGGTTCTACCACCTTGCCAAATTTCATCAAAATCGGAGATGGTCATGCCGGAACACTGTGATGATTTGACCTGGAATTACCCTATAGTATGAACTAGTTAAATTCGTGCAGCTTGACACTTTTTGAACTTTTAATGATGACCTGCGCTGTTTTCCCAGTTGCTTTTAGCACATAATTGTTGTTAAAGTATTAACGATCTCGGCTAACTGTTCAGTAAAGGACTTCTTGATTAGTTTAGATGTAGACCAACAATATACATTGTGACAACAGTTATATTGTGCCCATATTGGGTAAAATTTCGATTAAGAAAACTGTTATGGGATCAAGCCATCTTTTACTTAATTATTTGAATGGTTTAAGGAGCAGGGAAACAGTCTTCAGAAGGAGCATCAAGAGATAGTGGTTAGAAAGTTGATAATGACACAACAAGAATTAGACCAATTTTACAAATTTATTTGATGTGTTCAGTGTTTGAAGATCATCTTTTAAGTTCAAATACGGTTAGAAGTTATCTCTTAAATTTTCTTGTTTTTGGTTTTTCTTTTTGGTCAGCCCCAGAAAGGTGACGTGAACGGCTGGTGTCGTCTGTGCTTTGGCGACCTGAAGATGAAGCGACCGTGGGACGAAGGTGGTAGTACGACCGATGAGGAGAGACAAAGGCAGGGCAAACCTCCGCTGCTCAGCGTCGTTTCTCACATGGATCAGGTTTGTTAAACTAAGCGTGGCATTGACCTGTTTAATCAGAACTTGCTCAATTCAATAGCTCTGTTATAACTTTTGCTGTGGCTGACGCAAGTGGGAAATGCTCACTTGTGTCGGAAATTGTATGAGAATTGAGAAATGCTGAACAAGGGGCGCAAGAAAAATAGCATTTACTTTGAATCGTGCATGTAGGTAATTTCTACTTTTGTATGCAAAGGTTGAAAAATAAGACTATCATGAAATGTAGCTGCGTTAATGCTCATGTTAGTATCACACGGTTGTGCTGTGTGTGTGTGGATGTGTGTGTACATAATTGTGTATGAGGACACTTGCGGCAGATCTAGTTGTAAAATCAGATGTCACTTGTGACAGATCTAGAACTAGTTACACGCATTGTGCCGCCTTGCCACTGATGTGCAGAACTGCAGATGGGCAATTGATTTTATAAAGAATATACTTTCTTACAATATATGTAAAGTGACTTACAGTAATTAATTATCAGCTGAGATATGCTTGCTGTTCTTTCTCTGTTGTAGCCAACTGTTTGTAAAGTACTTGAGTATCACATCAACTGGTTTGAAGCAACTGGGTTTTCAGCGCATCAGGTGAAAGAAAGACACACTGTTTCAGATTACTTAATTACTTACCTTTATAGGTCAAGAATTACATATACCTTTAACATTCCTGCTGGAATTTCTTTTCCGAAATTCAGTTAATTTCCAGTAAAAATGATAAGAAAAAGAGTATGGTTATAGCAGTGGTTCCCAACCTTTTTTGACCTGAGGGCCACTTTTTCTAAGTTGGAGGACACGAGGGCCACTTTTTCTTAGTTGAAGGACATTAGGGGGCCACAAGGTTAAAATTGTATTAACTAAAAGCTTAGGCTATAAAATTGTTATAATTGATTCAAAATATAATGTTTGATGTTATTTATCGACCTTTAAAATAAACTAATTTGTAAAAGAAAATAATATTGTGTCCTATCCTGTCCAAATTGTTAATTTTTCATATATCTCTGATAATTCTTTGAGAGATGAGGGCCATTTTCTGAGGCCTACGGGTCATTTTCTGAGGCCTGGCGGGCCATTTTCTGAGGCCTGGCGGGCCACTTTTGGCCCGCGGGCCACGGGTTGGGAACCGCTGGGTTATAGCAAAGTATAGTAAAGTATATGCTTTCTCGATCAGCAGACTTCTTGCTGTGAAATATTTATCTTATTGTAAACAAAAGTAGATTTATATATAGTAGCCTTAGAATTGACAAAGTGCAAGACGGTCACGGTCAGTGATAGTCACAGATGGACATTGCATTTCTCACAACTGGTCTTTGTCAAAAGGTCTGTGGGTTTTTATGTTGTCTGATTCACATGTAAATGACTTTCGTAATCTGCCCAGATTCAAATTTAAATTGTTCACTAATTTTTCCAATGGAAGAAAAATCATTTTGTGTCTTACAACCAATGTGACACAGGTCTGAATGCCTTTTATGTCAGTGCTGGACTTTTTTTTATCTCACAATATATCTAGATATCTGGGCATAAATTTTGACCCAAGAATGTAAACAAGCATCAATTTCAATGCATCCCTGATGCTATTTATGATGTCATTCTACTATTATATTAAGAGGCCCTTGTAGCAACAAGTGCTGTATTGTGATTTCCCAGAAATTGTCGTTATTATAAGTAGTATAGACTGGTCTATTTCACTGTCTTGCATATCATTTGATAGGGTAGTGAGTTGAATGGTTGTCGAATGGTTAGCTAACAAGACTATCAGCTCAAAATCAGACGCTTTCAACAGCTATGGTGTTCGATTAGAATCAAACAAAAAACTACAACTTCGTTTTTAGTCACATGTTTTCCTGTTTTTGTTTCTAGGGGATGTGGTTTTATGCTTTACTTGCATCTCTTGAGATGCCGTTAGATCCTGAGGTCTGTTCACTGCTGAGGACCCTGTCACGAGACTGTTCTACAACACGAGCAACACTGGTTAGTCTGTATGACCGATATCAGCCATTTGTGATTCTTTAGATCAGTGCTACTCAAACTGTGGTCCGCAGCCTTGTACCAGTCCACGAGTTATGTGGCCATGGAATGATAACTCCGATTATCATTCCAGAATAGTAGCTGGCATCACAATTTTTGTATCATATTTAAGTAAAAGATTAAATTAGGTATGGTACACTGTTAAATAAAAAATGAAAAGAACTTGGTTTTTGCACATAATAAACAGTTTCAAACATGAAACACTAGAAAGTGTATAGTTGGAATAAATGGTGACAATGTTAAGAAATCTAAATTTTAATAGAATTTTGTAAGTGAAAGCTAGTGTTGAAAAGCATCTATCCATGCAAGGTTGGGAGAACAATTACTTGTTTGGAGCCTAATAAAGGTTGAGAAACACTATACCATAGATCCGGTCGACCAATGTCATTGAGACCAGTCTCTCGGACGTTGATTCATTCAGACTATTTAATCAAAAATCATTCATTTTTAACCTGGTTGAGTTGATCAATCATGTTTAATTAGCTGGTTGTTGATTGACAGTTCATTCAGATCAGTGACTGTCATGGTTAATTATTCGTTGATTGACACAGTTCATTCAGATCAGTGACTGTCATTTTTAATTATATATTCGTTGATTGATACAGTTCATTCAGATCAGTGACTGGTCTGAACTTGATTTTTGCTATGAATTGATGAAGCTGCTGGTGGACACTGTAATGGCTAATGCCTTCTTTCATACATGGAAGTAGCTTGCTCTGTTACAACATGGAATCTAATTTATTTGTGTATGTTTTTCATGCATCTATCTGCAGGAGTCGGCAGATGATGAACTGTTGGCACCTCTCAATCTCATCATTTGTCTGGTGGCGAGGTACTTCAACCAGACTGACCTTGGCGATTCGGGCTGACATTCCACGAAGACTCGTAAACAGTTTATGAAGAAGACTTTGATGAAATTTCTCGAGCATAGACAAGTGATGGTGAACGATATTTCTTCGTGAGCGAAATGGTTCACGCTACGCGCAGTGAAGTTATGAAACAAATATCTGCATGTTCATGACTGAAAGGATACTATTAGCTGGTCAACACACAAGCAGCTTAGAAACTTTCAAATGGTTTAAATTGGCTTTTTTGTGTCACCCTGTTACCGCTGCTTCTGGTCATTTTTTGTGGTTGCCAGCTAGGTGCTGTGCAGTGAAGCTGGGAACAGTTGGAGCACAAAGAGGTTGATAATGTTGGAATTTTTCCGCTAACATTTTACGATGAGCTGTATTTGTTTCCTAGTCGCTAACAGTACGTTCTCAATGTTAGATTGTTAAGATGTACAAGTGCAGTCTATCTTGCCTAAATGTGGAGAAGGCATTGAGATGTCCAGAGCAGATCTGTTTTATGGATGTTCTGTATGGAAGACTCTTAAATGCTGTGAATAAATGTTTAAAAGGTTTTGACATCACCGATGAGGCTGGTTTATTGCAGCTGGTTTTTGCATTTGCACCAAGAAGTTTAACAATGAGGAGACATCCTTTGTGACTGTTTGTATTGCTTTCATCCTGGAATGTAATGGACTAATTCTTTGAAGCAGGAAGTTTTAGCTGCTGGAGATGTTTACATGGAAAATAAATCCGTTGACAACTCTTTGTTAGTCTGCGGGAGCCATGATCAGGGGGACTGAAAGTGTGGTTCACTGACAATGTGTACTTTGAATGTTTGTTGTTTTATAGATTAAAATTGAACCCAACAGGCTATTGTGTTCAATCGTGGGTTAGCATGTCCTGTTGAATGCTGACTTGCCAAGATAACCTGAAATATTAGGGCTGTTTCTGGTGGAAGACTTCCAGGCAGTTCAGTAGCAAGGCTGATCCAGCTGGCAAGTTTCCATGGTTACACCAAGGGTCATCCAAAGAAAAGGATCGCAAGTGTTATTCCAAGTGCAATCTATAAATAACCAGTGGAATATTACTTACAGAAAGCAGTGATGAATTGGCACAATTTGCTTCCCGGGTTCTTTAATGTGCTTGTGTTTAACAATCTGCAAGATGGTAGTGATTAGCCAGAATAAACCTCTTTCAGTTCATATTTTTCTAATAGTTCTGGTAGCCATAAGTAAAACTTGTCCAATTACATTTAGCCCTTTGAACCCGGAGCTCCCGTAACTCTACAGATAACGGGCGGAAAACCGGGCAGTCTGGTTCAAAGGGTTAAAGTGATATCATCACTGTCAGCGAGCATTTGTAAAAGCACCACTCGATTCACAAGTGCCTGTGCTCCGATACAAATTGCTGCTATTGCTAACAAATAAACTGGACTTCAGGTGTTTCCGAAACAGTGGAAGAGAAAGGCAGAGGAGCCCAAGCCGTAATTCCCGTACAAGGTGGTGCCAAAAAGCTAACAACCATTTAGTTCTATTAGCTTCTAGAATCTAGACGGAGCACATAATTTTTATGGAGGACAACCAGAAGACCCTAGGTGTCCAAGCAGTGTGAAGAGACCAAAGTACAATGGCATAAAGTTTCCATGGTTACACCAAGGGTCATCCAAAGAAAAGGATCGCAAGTGTTATTCCAAGTGCAATCTATAAATAACCAGTGGAATATTACTTACAGAAAGCAGTGATGAATTGGCACAATTTGCTTCCCGGGTTCTTTAATGTGCTTGTGTTTAACAATCTGCAAGATGGTAGTGATTAGCCAGAATAAACCTCTTTCAGTTCATATTTTTCTAATAGTTCTGGTAGCCATAAGTAAAACTTGTCCAATTACATTTAGCCCTTTGAACCCGGAGCTCCCGTAACTCTACAGATAACGGACGGAAAACCGGGCAGTCTGGTTCAAAGGGTTAAAGTGATATCATCACTGTCAGCGAGCATTTGTAAAAGCACCACTCGATTCACAAGTGCCTGTGCTCCGATACAAATTGCTGCTATTGCTAACAAATAAACTGGACTTCAGGTGTTTCCGAAACAGTGGAAGAGAAAGGCAGAGGAGCCCAAGCCGTAATTCCCGTACAAGGTGGTGCCAAAAAGCTAACAACCATTTAGTTCTATTAGCTTCTAGAATCTAGACGGAGCACATAATTTTTATGGAGGACAACCAGAAGACCCTAGGTGTCCAAGCAGTGTGAAGAGACCAAAGTACAATGGCATAAAGGATCTACCTGCCAAAACAGTTGCACACCAGAGTTAGAAGTCTTAAATCAATTTTTTTTGCAAGTTCAAAGCATGATCAACAAATTCTTATTCTTCTAATGACAAGTACATGTCACAACATCTTGAAAAATGATTGCAACCCTGTATAAGAAAAGCAATATCCTATGTTGGTCACAGAAGATACATTTCTTTTTAAATCTTGGGCCTTTGAGCTGGCAAATCCCAAAGTAGTAAAACATTTCATCGAAGGATTGTCACTTGCAGCCTTTGCTAGAACCGTGGCATACTGCTTGGCACCAAAGACAACAGCAAAAACAATTATTGTCCATAGGTAATTACATATAGAGCCCACTTCAGTGATTCCATTTTAACCCACAGATTGTTAGAGTAACACATTGCACTTCACACCGACATAAAAACAAAACTTATAAACGATTTGCAAATTATGGTCAAACTGAACCACTACATCCTCCAGCACATTATTAAATGTGGGTTTTTACTGGTTATAAATGACGAAAAGACGTATTAGCTGCACCTCTCTTTATTTGTAAAATCTGTAGGCAAAATTAACTAATGCAACAAAATGATAAGCAAGCCTTCTCTTAACACATTGACCGCCTACACGCCATGTTAAATGACTGGCTGAAGGACGAGTTAACTCGTCCTTGGTGGTCAACGTGTTAAGGAAAAATGGTTCTGCCAAAAATCTGCTTAACATAGGCTTAAACTTCATAATGATAAATTGCATGAGCATTTGAAGCATACATCAACCTTGTCGTAGACAACATAACAGCTGTGCAAACTAAAAGATGGTAATTACTTATAAGAAAAGGCCTTGTATTGAAACATACAATGATCATACAAGTCTTGGTTTACATAAGCATCAGAAATTATGTAATACGACATAGAAACAAGCCTGTATATCATCTGTCAGAGGTTACATTTAAGCACTTAAGTTTGTAGACCAAGGCTTCTGACTTAACATTAGCATGCAGATGCCAGAAAATGACTATACTGCTGAACAGATTTGCAAAGTTCAATTTAAGTCATTTGTTAGCCAAATAACTTGATTTGAAAACTACAATTAACCTGCATCAATATTCAATGTTTAACAACTAAAACAGTGTTGCAGTTACGCGTACGCCATGTCCAGAAACTAACAAATTAACAATCAATAACAAGTCGGTTTGGTAACATGGTTTAACGGAATTGCTTCTATAGCAGTGTAAAATGCACACAAAAACAAGTTCTTCATATTTTATTTCACAGCATGAATTCAATTGAATTGTAGGTAAATGTGCATTCACTAACAGATTTTACAAACAGGACTTCTAAACCACATTTTGAAAAGCACCAGATGTGAATGAATAAAAGCAGGTAAATAATTTGGGAGCTTTTATTTCAAAACGTTTTCCTAATATCCGAGATGCCGCCATTCTAAGCAATGCAGACCACGTTCTTCACAACGTTCTTTACAACGTTCTACACCACGTTCTTCACAAAGCATCATAGCATAAATACAAGTCAATGTGTTGCGACAACGTAAATGTCATAAGTAGTCATCAAACTCATTTTCGAATCTTGCACCTTCATCAGCGCCGGTAACACCATCTTTTTCGACAAGAAGAGTGGCTTTTTTCGTCTTCTTTTTGCCTTTTGTGCCCTGCAAATAATACAATATAAATATATGTAAAAAAATACACAGAGGAAGATTGCTTCTAGTTGTAGCCTAAACAAACCTTGCAAGCATTTTAAGTATATGTCATTTCAACTATCAAGTTACCGGCAATAGATGAGCTAAAGTGTGTGTAGCCTGTTAAAACATGGCATGGCAACATGGTCATGTGCCACGAGGTTTAAGCACAATACTACCACAAAGTCCAAATATTTTCAATCGCCAACTTCATTTTTTCCCCACTACGTATTTACAGCAAAGGATTTGATGCACTCCTGAAACCAAACTATTTGAATGACCCAGTGAAGCTAACAACATGTACTGGTGTTTTGGTTGCATAATCATACCTACCACACAAAGTTCTTCCCTTTGGAGCAAGAAAAGCTTCCATTATGCAAAGTCAGTCTCCTAACTACATATCAAAGTCTACTTAGTGAACTAAACATCGCAGAGATCGCAAGTAATGCCCCATTATTAAAAGACTACCAGTAAATCGTGAATTCTGACTTCTAACACATTTAACAGCAGTGCCTGAAGTGTGGAAAAAGAAGTGCCTGGACGCCCCTTACCTCTCCAAAAGAAGTGCCTGGACGCCCCTTACCTTTCCAGTCTGTGCTCGCCAATAAGTGGCTGGACGGCATTCAGATTTTAAAACAAGTGCATGGACGCCGTCCATGACCATCCAGGCGCACTTTAAGCCCTGTTTAACAGTAACAAAGAAATATCAAAAGATAGTACGTCGAACACTGAACATGTTGAACAAACCTTTAGCAGTTTGACTTTTTCATTGTACAAGGCAGTAAGTGTACTCGATACCTTCTTCAAGTCTTCTGCTCCCACTACATAAAACATGAACACATATGTAGTATGCTAAAAATATAAACACTACATAAAACATGAACACATTTGTAGTATGCTAAAAATATAAACACTACATAAAACATGAACACATTTGTAGTATGCTAAAAATATAAACACTACATAAAACATGAACACATTCGTAGTACCGTATGCTAAAAAATATAAACACTACATAAAACATGAACACATTTGTAGTGCGCTAAAAACATAAACACTACATAAAACATGAACACATTTGTAGTCCGCTAAAAAAATATAAACACATAAAACATGAACACATTTGTAGTATGCTAAAAATATAAACGCTATACAAATAGTGAAGACATTTGCAGTATGCTAAAAATATAAACACTACATAAAACATGAACAGATTTGTAGTGCGCTAAAAATATAAACACTACATAAAACATGAACACATTTGCAGTATGCTAAAGATATAAACACTACATAAAACATGAACACATTTGCAGTATGCTAAAAAAATTAAACATTCATCTAACAAGTTGATTTGCAAGCAACAAGACAGCCTACACAAATGTTTCAAAAAGCTTTGAAAGAGGTTACACAGTTTTGGAACAAAGGACTAGGAGTTGTTTATTATAAAGGGTATTTGCATTGAAGAGGGAGGTTATTCACTCATATACAAGGTGATAGGTGACGTGGGGAAAACGGGGGGATGTTTACATCTGCATTTGGTATATACAGCTAATTCAGTTGGGCGGTGTCTCAATAGGTCTTAATCAGTGGTGTAGTGGGGCGGGGACGCGGGGGGACGCCGTCCCCCCACTTTTTGCAAAATTCTTGCAAGATTGCACTTTTTGCTACAGTTTCTACATTCAATTTCCAGGCGTCCCCCCACTTCAATTTCCAGGTGTCCCCCCACTTAATTTTTTAGGACTACACCACTGGTCTTAATAGATCTGCAATGTGGTCTCCCTGGTCTTAAATCAACTTCAGTGATGCAGCAGTGTGTACAGCATTGGATCTCAATAGCATCGCATGTATTGTGGATGCAGTTGAATCGAGTATCCCACCTCTTCAAACAATTATTAGCCCTGCATGATCAACAGGACAACTTAATAAGCCTCAGCATTCGACTGAAGCGCAAGTCCACAAGGGTAATGGAATGGATGAGGCTAATGTCGAATGTGAACAAAGTGTCATAAAGTGAGTCATTCTTGAGCACGTCCTTTATCCATGTCCCATGATCACTAAATATAGAATGCCAAGAGCTAGTAAACGAGATTAATCACATAAACATAACCAAACAAATCTAATTTCTGTTAAACAAGACTATAGCAATGTCTGACCAAGAACAAGTTAAAATAAAAATTACAATGTAAACACACAAAAATATCATTTCACGTAGACAGAGAAAATAAGAATTGGCAGATATCTAACCTAATCACTCATATATCGCCATTATCATAGTGCACAAAACAACAATTGATGGTCACTTCAATTGCACACTTGCAATCTGTTGCCAAAATTCAGATTGGTCAAACGTCCGATAGGTCAGATGTCAAAATCTTACGTCAGTTACAACGCAACTGCCTTATCCTCATCATATTTTTAAGAGTGGTGTTGTCACACCACATCTTCAAGCATCAAGAGAGTTGTAAAGGAAATGCAAGATGTTAGAGATCACTAATTTAGACAACTGTTTAAGACCATGGAATAAAATTCTTGCAATCCCTTTGATGATAACAGTGCAAAGTTTCGATGTCGAGACGCAAGTCACAACAGCTACTTACCACTTAGTGTCAGATCCCGTACGAGGTTTTCCATGAAAGGCACGTAATAGGGCGATTTCTACAAAACACATAAATGAAATATCAATCAATCAATCAACCTTTCCTCATTTATTTTGTTCGCAGAGAATAAATTACAGATACAAAATAGTCACCAATCGTGAGACTAACAACTTCACTGGCTCCCTCTATCTGACTTTACACCAGTGGTTCCCAACCTTTTTTGACTGTCGGGCCACTTTTTCTAAGTTGGAGGACGCGAGGGTCACTTTTTCTTAGTTGAAGGGCATTAGGGGCCACAAGGCTAAAATTTAATTAAATAAAGGCATATAAAATTGTTAAAATTGAATCCAAAAAAATGTTTAATGCGATTTATTAGCGTCCAAATAAAATAATTTGTAATAGAAAATAATTATATATTCTATCATGTCCAAATTATCCATTTTTGCAAATATATTTTCTTAATTCATTGAGATTCTGCAGGTCATTTTTGTAGTCCAGGCGGCCGCGGGCCACGGGTTGGGAACCGCACCGCTGCTTTACACAATTCAAATTTCTTGTTCTGGTTCTTAAGTCTCAACTGGGTCTTGCTCCGAAGTAACGTTGTGACCGCATGCTTTTTCCCCTCTCTGCCACTTCGCTGCACCCTCTTAGATCGGCTTGACCTCTTTGTTCCCCACAGCAGGACTGCCACTCAATCCAGATGCAGGTCCCTCTCTATGGAATGGACTTCAGCCATCAGTTTGCTCCGCCTTTTTCTCTGGTAGTCACGTCATTATCTCACCTTGTATCCTGCCTTCACTAACGCGGTCAATCACACGTGGAGTACTTCTGAAAGGCTTTTTCTGAGAGAGCCACTGTATACATGGTCAATTGTCATATATAATACAATAGCAATTTAAAACTGTCACATCATATAATTTGCATGTTAACTATCCAGGAAGACTTAAGGGACAAGAGTCCCACTAAGTTAGAGATGCCCCTATAATAAAATATTATGTAATTAGAGTATACTTTTGTAGCAAGGTCAGAAAAAGGAAATAACTAGCTTAACTGACAAAGAAAATTCGTTTTAACTGCACATAGATGATGTTGCAATCACAAACATGCGCATTTCAAAATGTTCAATTAAGTTAAACGTAGCGACCATCCATGACAAGTCTTGTCCAATTTGGCTTTTCAACTCTCTAAACAACATTAACTGTTCAAAAACTTACGTCGAATTTGGTGATCTTTTCACAAAGCATCTGACAGAATTTGTCAAACTCTTCCTTTGTTTTAGGGTCAAACCCATCTATCACACCAAAAGATGGTTCTTCTTTTTTAAAGCCTAAAATTCATCAGACTTCAATATATATAAGAGTGCATATACAATGTATATCTGTGATAATTAAGCAATCACAATAACATCTTGTACTCTAAACAGTCTGCTCCACGTATAAGCCAACTCATTATAATACTGCCTGTGTCAATCGTGCCAAGAACCAACTTATAACTAGCTTACATTCTAATGGGGTAATTTTCTAGTGTTAAACTAATCTGAGATCCAAGCATAAAACTGTTAAATCGTAATCCATGGCTACAATTATTCGTTTATTAAAGAAGTTCTGGTCCACACTGTACAGTCACACATAGACACATTCTCGCCTCACGTTAATGAACTGATCTATACAGATGTTGCAACCATCACCGAGATACTCAGAATAGGCTCCATAAATTCATTCATTCATTCACATTTGTACAAACTCACTTAATGTAAACCTTTAGGAATGTATGTTTCATGTATATATGGTCTCGAGAATAAATGCATACATGCATGCATACCAAGTACATCATAGACAACCATGGCATCTGAGATAATCTGTATATTAGACTGTTAGCTATAGCATCATTTAACTAACCAAATGAAATGCTTGTGACCAGTGTTATTTCAGTTATGGTTTTTCAGTTACAGTTTCAGTTACAGTTATCTATTTTTTTATTTTTCAGTTACAGTTTCAGTTACAGTTAACTGCAATGAGATTTTTCAGTTTCAGTTACAGTTATTTCTTATTTTTCAGTTACAGTTTCAGTTACAGTTATTACGTGTATATTCAAACGTCACAACTACTAAGACACTGATCACAGTCACACATATTGCGCAAAGTTCCCAGAAAGTTGAATAGGAGATCAATCTGATTTTACATATTGTCGGTTGACTTTAAGGATTAAGGAGCACACGACGTTCCAGGTTAAATTAGACTTAATCTGTTTCGCTTTCTTGCACACAAGTCCTCACAAACTGAGAAGACGCGCTCAACGTATGCTTGTGAAGCAGGCGCGGATACAAAGTCTTCTGCAATCAGGGCCAGAGATGGATAGGAGCTCTGTCGATCACCAGGACAGTCCATTATCTAGGTCACCGCTGAAGATGGTTGCTTCCGCCAAGTATCTTCTCTGCTAGCATGACACCTGTGTGGGGATGTGCAGCATGCTATCTGGTGCAAATTAAGCAGCACGTGTCGGGGACAGAGACTCACAGGACTGAAAAAGGAGGCAGAAACAGCCAGGAAGGAAGCCGTGCAGTAGCGAGCAGCTGATTGACCTTGGCTGACCCTGTGTACAGTTACAAATAATCTCATTTCATAACAAAAAGAAAAGAAAACAATCAGTAAATATGAAAAAAGCACTTGTTTTATTTTCAAGTTAACTTCTTTTGATTCTTCAGTTATACAGTTATTGTTTTACAGTTTCTATTACAGTTTCAGTTATTCAACATTTTTCAGTATCAGTTTCAGTTACAGTTAACTGGCAAAGATTTTTCAGTTATTCTGCTATTTCAGTTACAGTTTCAGTTAATAGAAATAACACTGCTTGTGACCCTCCCTCAAACTTTGTCTAAACTCTCATGCAAAATCTATAAGACTTTCTTTACAATAGTGGAAAACGCGTATTTTGCTCATTTACCAAATGCCTCAACGGCTAGTTCCAGATCTGCTGCTTCCTGTATCAGCTGTCTACGTTGTTTCTCTTCGAAAATTTGTTTTGGCGTAAGCTTTTTCAGCTCTTCCTCCTAACAAGTTTTAAGGAGCAAGAATGCATTCATTAACCAGTGTGATATATATCTAGAGACTGCTGTAGCACTCTCTCATTAATTACAGACACCACAGCAAGAATTAATTCGACGTGAAACTACACTGTACTGCTTTCGACCAAACAATTGTCGCCTGTTTACATACATGTATTCATACAAATCGTGAGGTTAAAAAAACACACAAGGAAACGTCACTGTACAAAGAGAACAGTCCAATTTCTTAAATGAAAAACCACAGGGCACTAGAACACAATGAACAATGCAAAACTAACAGAAAAGATGATAAAACAATTAAATTCTCATGATTGCTCAGCCAGCCCTACCTGCTTTCGTTTCTCTTCTAACTCTTTTTTTCGCTTCTCTTCCTTTTCTGCCAGTCTGTCTTTCAGAGTCTTCTTCTTCTTAATCTGAACAGCAGACGCGTCAGCTAAAATTCCACAAATATCCATGTAGTCCATCCATAAACTACGGCTAAAACGTAAGAAATTTTAACTTTCAATTGATCACATCTCTCCAGCTCAAAAGCATCAAGACACTTCTAACTGCAGTTAAAAAAATAATGATAGGAAGCAATTACAGACAGGAAAAATCCTCGTGTCACAAGGCAGTTTATAACCATATGAAGACTTGTCTTACAACAGGATACTGCAACAATAAATTCATTTCCTAGAGCTGAACTGAGTGTAGGATCCTTCTTGCCACAGATCACATATACTAGAATGAAAATTCACATCATCCCAAAGTGTCTTATAAGCAGATATTTTCATAAATTTGTGAAAATAGCAATCAGAAGTAAGATTATCAATTTCTATTAATGTGAATAACAACAAAAATTAAAAATGATTTTGAGAACGAAAATATTTGTGTACACGCGAGAACTGGCTAGCAGCTGTGTTTTTGCACTGCTATTTGATAGCTGAATTGGAAAAAAATACTTCTTCAGAACAGGAATTAGAACTGAAATAATTTCAGAACATAAATAGAACTGAAATCAATAGTAACTATTTCCAGAACATTGGGAATAGAATTAGAACCAAAATTATATTTCTTACAACCGAATTAGAAGTCAAATAGGGAATTACTTTTATAACTAAAATTTCACGGGTTATACGGAAGTATTGGTGTACATTTA
Source organism: Lumbricus terrestris (assembly GCA_949752735.1). Taxonomy (NCBI): domain Eukaryota; kingdom Metazoa; phylum Annelida; class Clitellata; order Crassiclitellata; family Lumbricidae; genus Lumbricus; species Lumbricus terrestris. The sequence goes on from OX457036.1 coordinate 22,649,227, forward strand.
ATACATCTGAGCAGCATTAATCAAACCAAGTCTGATTACTTCTGTAGAATCAAAAAACATAAACAACATTTCTACGGATGCTCAATAGATTCTTCTAGATGACATGTTATTTGATCTGTAAGCAACTGAGGAGGTGCTCGAAACGGTGGTGGGCACGGAAAAACTAGAACAAGTGAACTCCTTTGTATATTTAGGGAGCAGGATAGCAAAAGATGGGAATTGTGTGAATGAAGTTAAATCAAGGCTAGCCATGGGGATGACTGTCATGACCAAATTGACGAAGATTTGGAAGACCAAATCAATCAGCACCGACACCAAATTGCGGTTGATGAAGGTTTTGGTGTGGCCAGTAGCGACGTATGGATGCGAAGCATGGACTCTGAAGAAGGATGAAGAAAAGCGAATTCAAGCATTTGAGAACAAGTGTATCAGAAAGCTGATGAGAATTCCATGGACAAAAATGATGACCAACGAACAAGTGTATATGTCAGCGGGAGCCAGAAGAGGACTATTGGCCCACACCAAAATTCGAAAACTTCGATATTTTGGTCATAGCATGAGACAGCAAAACGATAGCATCGAAAGCAGCATCATGACGGGTTTTGTGGAGGGGAACCGAGGACGAGGAAGGCCGAGGATATCTTGGATCGACAACGTTCTGAACTGGACAGGACTTGTAGGCTCTGACTTAATGATCGCGACAAGGGACTCTGTGCATTAAAGATCCATTCATGTAGCCAACCGTCGCGATGCGACGATGGCGACATGACATGACATGCAACAACAAACCTGAAGCAACTCCATCTTTCTTCTCCTGTTCATCTTCATCGTCCCAGTTGTCCTATCAAAGAACAGCAGATTTCTTCAGGTAAATTTGAGCATTAAAATTACCTGTACAATGAACAGGTTACAGCACACTTGAGAGATCTATGTGTATTCCATCAAGCCTAAAACAAGGTCACTACATAAAACCTACATGCCTTCATCATCGCTTATTCAGTAAATAAATCCATCAGCACATCTCAGTCTGTTTAACTGTACAGTAATGCAAGTGAAGCCTTTTTAAGCTGCAAATGATATTGTTTAATTCACTTACATAATTTACATATGAGCATAATATGAATATTGAATAAGCATGTATGTAATAGAGCTGTACTGGATATCGCCTTTTGATAATTATGCCAACACGGCATACAGCCAATTAATAAAATAGGTGATACCAATAATGAGACCAATTATTTAATTAAATTTGTTTAGCAAATAAACCTACTACAGCAATGAAAGCATGTATTTTGCTGCTTGTCTCGCTGTAATAAAAATGGCAGGTGGATTGATTGGATGTCATATAATGCAAACAAAACTTACCTACTTCACATTAAATTGAAATTAATTTATGTAATTTCAAAATTTGGAAACAAATGAAGACTTTGGGCAAAGTTATGAAGGCAACCGCGACCAAGACAAATAATATGGCCAACCCCGCGCAGAAGTAGTATGCTATATAATAGCACACTACTCTAGCTCACGCTATTTAATACAGAACTTTCAAGCTGGTCTTATTTTCTATCTTGGTCACACATGAGGAAAACTTTTACCAAAACTTTTAAATACGAAATACTGAATAAAATGACTAAACTAAGAAATATTTTTGCATTGACACCATTTATTTCTGCCGATACAGATAATGTTGATTGTTTTCTAATAACTGGCCATGTGCTTAAAGTGAAGAAAAAAGAAGTGCCTTGACATCCCTTACCTTTCCAGGTTGGGTTGGCCTAATAAGTGGCAGGACGGTGTTCAGATTTGAAAATAAGTGCATGAACACCATCCATGACCGTCCAGTCACACTTTAAGAGCTCTGAACTGGCCAAATTATGAATATGGCAGATTAATCGGTACATACATTCCAAAATGCATACATACATTTATTCCGTTTGTATCTCAACTTAGCACTGATCTGAAATTGTATCATGTTATGTTTTATTCTTGGGAACAATAAAAAAAACCTATGCAATGTCATGTTATTCATACACGCTTATACGCATGCATTACGGATATCAGAACGGGATCTGGAGAGAAGTTCTCAGAAGGTGACATAAAACAATGATTTAGTCAAAAACGATTCTACCAGCATAGAAACTTAACAGTGGCAATCAACCATGGAGGATATTTAAATCACGAGCACTTACCCGGACTTCCTCATCTTCATCCTCCCCATCCCATTTGTCAGAAACCACAGGCTTACCTACAGGTGCCTCAAAACTTTCGTCATCTAAAAAAGTAAGAAGAAACAGCCATGCTAAAGATACCGGTAATAAAATCAATACAGAGCACCAATAGCTACTAAACTTAAGCAAATAATATCTCCAACCGAGTGCAGTCTGAATCCCCGAAAAAAATTCCGAAAACGGATATTAAAATAGTGTGCTGCCACCTATCAGCCGTATCCTATGGTGCAATGCGCGCAGTACGTAAGTAATCAACGCAAGATCTAAGTAAAATGGTCAGGTTAATAAATTATAAATGAGGGAAAATGTTCAGTAAGTACAAAGTTTGAAACTGAAGACACCTGCACTTCATAAGCTTATTATTAGGCGCTTCAAGCTGAATGTCAATTGGCGTTTCTTACTTGTCTCATTAATTTCGAACGAATCTGGGCGAAAGCTCATGACATGAAAGGCCGTTTTGTCAACAGAATTTTGAATTATAATCCTCACCCTTTTATGCTCATTTTGCGAATTTTTTCAATCGCTGTAATCCAACAAAATGCCCTATATACTTAGAACACTAGCTGATTTCTAGCAAATTACTTACTGATTACTTAATGACTGAACGCACGGCATCTTGGGACGTGGCTTAGGAGACCACAGCGCTCTATTTTAGCGATTGCTTGGGCGACCATACTGTTTACATGGCCGGGCACGCAGTCTTCGGGATTACCGTTTTTGTGAGTTCGGTCGCTTTCCATAAAAATGTTTTCGGAAAATCTGGATTTTGCGTATCTTCAGCGTTTTCAGGGAGTGGAGCTTCGTGTTAACACTTCTAATCTACTATAATTTAATATCTATAGGCGATCGGCTGCATTTTACCTAAAAGCGAAAGATAACAATAATGATATGTTTTACCAGCGTCAAAATCTAAACAGCAATAACTTCAAGGTGCTGAACGTTATTTTACATCACACCACGCACAGCACAATAAATATAATACGAATATATTGCGCAATAGACAGGATGCTCGTATACAGCCAATATAGAACCAAGATTTCCAGACGGTGATCCATGTGTTTGCACGAGTTACGCAACATAAGCAAAATAATCGTGTTATTACCCCACTCCCGGTCCGACATCTCCTATCTCAGTTAGTTAGATAGTTTCCAGATTTCTTTAGACTACCAGTTAGTAACAAATCGAGTACTTCGCTCAAATAAAATAAATTTTATTGCAAAAGCAACACACTCGCTTCGTCGTCGGCTTTAACAAAATCGGAAGCCCAAAGATCTTAATTCTTATTTCGTATTCTATTTCTCTGTCACAAGTCTTATAGCGCAATAATTGCAGATCAATCAGCAAGACCAACGACCTTATATATAACTAGACTGAGCGCCCTGTGTTAAACTGCCCGGGGACGTTGACGCAGCCGAGAAAGAACAGGAAACAGGATGCGTGGGATCCATAGGACAAGGCAATGGCCTGCGGCGCAATGTAAATAAACACACGCCGTTGCTGCAAAGTCGTCGTTTCGTCTTTTTAAGTGCAATAAATTGTCATTACTCTAAGGGTTTAATTTAAAATGGATTGGCGATACGGACTACACTTGCAGTTAAGTGCAATAGAATGTAAAAACTGGGCATTTAAGTCGATTTTGAGGCTCTCTAGCCGTATCGGCAGATCATGGATGTAGCCAAACCAGCTTCGACTACTATGATTGATTTTCATGTCGACGTATAACTAATTTTATCTTTTTTAAGCAGGTGTAAAGTAATTTCTATAGCGCCTTCACAATTAATTAATCAGAGAGATTTTATACAGGGCAAGATCACTAGACAGGAGCCTATAGCTTACTTTAGGGCTGTGTTGTTCATCCCATGGACTACACTGATTGCCTAACTATGACTCCTCATCGTCATCATCTTGACAACGATGCTCATAAGAACTTCCACAACCACCATCACAGTAACTTCTCACATCATCGCAGTTACTCCAGCTGCCATCACGGTAACTTCTACCACCACCATCATCACCACAGTAACTTCTACCACCACCACCATCACATCATCATCATCAGTCGCTTCCAACCCACCATCACAGTAACTTCTACCATCACCACCACAATGTCATCATAACCACAGTAACTTCTACCACCACCATCACATCATCATCACAGTAGCTTCCAACACCACCATCACATCACCACAGTAACTTCTACCACCACCATCACATCATCATCACATTAGCTTCCAACACCACCATCGCATCACCATCATCACAGTAGCTTTCACCAATAACCACATAAAAACAAAAATGATATGGATTACACATTTTCATTGTTGATGACCATTTATTACAAATCAGATAATGTGTAGCATACACATTACCTAGCAACGAATACAACAAACGCCAATGAAACCGAAGAATAACATCAGTTGAGTTTGAAGTGACATTTTTACTGGGAAACACCATTCTAGGCAAATAGGCTTGCAGTGATTTGTTATATTTTCATAATACATATTTTCTATAATATGCTTAGTGTTTACTGGTTCATATAAATTAATTTTTTAAATTGATAATTAATTTTTTCATTTATTCAACAATCCGGGTGATAGACAACAAATGATTACAGTGTACAGTTAATTTAATTAACATTAATCTTAACTATTCACAGAACAGACAACCTGCAATACAGCGGCGCTTACAAAGCACATCTTCACTTATGGGGCTTTGGGAATGAAACTCAGCTACGCTGATCTCCATGCAAGTGTGTCATAACAATAATGATTTCTATGGCGCCGTCACACAGCCATGCCATTACAAGGGCACCTCACATGCTATGCTACAGCAGGATAGGCCTCGAGAAATATATCTAGCGGCACTACAATTATAAGCCAATGTCATCCAATGTGCCTTGCCTCCTCCCCATTTTTACTTGGTGTTATGTAATTGTACTGCTACGATATGAATGACACTGCTAAGACATTATTAAATCAATTAGTGCCTACAAAAAGACCAGCCACCAGTTCACTGTCCTTTAAACACAACTGTCTTATTACACACATAGCGACAGTTCTCACCTTGTACAAGCCTTGTGTAAGTTTTGCACTGGTGATGAAGCCTTATTTTAATGTATTTTGAAGCAATCGATCTCATTAAATTAACCTGGTGATTGTTCATTGGTGTAGTTTCCAGGCCATGCTCAGCAAGAGACATAAAAACCTGTCCGAATGAAATTTGCCAAAACCTCATTTTCTATACGCATTGCAACATTATTTAGTCTGGAGAATAGGTTTTTGACTTGGTCCGATAATTTTACGTATTGAAAGCTCGGCTGATTTACAAATAGCAATAACGTCAGCTGAAGGAGAAATTAATCCACCTCTGTCCTTAAGCTTCAATCAAGCCAAAGTCACTTCGGCTAACATCTTCTTGTTTCACAGATCGTTGTGAACTAAGACATGTCACAATACAGTTGAGATTGCAATGACCTCACAACAAAACCAGCAATGTAAACAACAACATTATCAACAAATTTTGATAAAGATGTCATGCTAGGCACATAATCATGGTCAGAATGGATGGACCTAGCTTCCTCAACTACATCATTTCAGACCCTCACTGCTTTGCAATGCTTGCAACTCCATTATGTAATTCCATTTGATTTCATTGCCATTGGAGTCAAATATGATGCTCTTCTCTGCCAACGTGTTTCTTATAAGTTTTAACATATGACAAGCATCAAGAAACACTTTTAGTGGAATCACAGGGATGAGGAAAGCATGATTTCACATTATCGGGCTCAAATGATGCCCCCAAAAACTTGGCCATGTTAAGATTTGCACTGCAACCATCAAAGGTTAGTGACACAACATCCACACCAACAGCAAAAAGTTTTTCAAGACACAACTTTACTAAATTTGAACGTTCGTTTCCATTTAGACCCGCAATAAGGAAATATGCCACTGGCACTTTCCAGTTTTCAGTTAAAGAAACAATCATAAATACAAGTGCCTCGTTAGCCACAGGCAGAGCAGCCATATCATCAATCTCAATCCCCATATCCACATAGCCCACAAACTTGTCTGTTGCAGAGTCAAAATCTAGCTGCTTTCGAATTGCAACTTCGTCCATCGTGAAGGAACATAACATTCTACCACCAGTGCTTCCTTTTGCTCTGTTTTCCAAAGCAAAAAACATTTCATCGTGAAAGCCGGGGTTACCGTTAATACATTTGTACCATGAACTGATTGTCTGTGGGTGTGGCAAGCATTTGTTAAACGTTTCCCGAACATAATCATAGGCCTTAGCAGAATAAAACTGCAAAGTCAGAGCAAATGAACGAAGTTCAGAAGGATATGACCTAACAGGTTCCTCAGAACCTTTCTTCAAACACCTCATCACTAAATCTAAAACCGGCCCAGAAAATGACGCAGACAGGTTCTCAGCAGCCTGCTATGATAACAGTTGTTTATTGTTTAGATCGTGAATTAAGTCATTCATTGAATTAACCTTTACAGTTAACCTACGACATCTCTGCTGGCTATTCTTCAGACGCTTTTGCGTGGCCTCCAGTTTCTGATGAACAGTAAACAGACGTTTCTTTAGCACACGAGGGCTCGGCATGGAATACGAATGATCCGTGTTGATGCGAGAAGAGTTTGCTGTTGCTGCAGGTTCGGTGACAGGCGGTAATCCAGAAGTAGATGGAAAGAGAACAGATCTATCTTTTGAAGCTCTGCGTAATTTAGAGTGCTTCTGCAGATGTGACGGTAAACTGAACACGGTTGGAATAACACCTGCAAGTTACAAAGCACATACTCTGAATATATACTACATGTAAGATATTCTGGACACTGAACACACCTTGTTCATATAGAGCTATGAGCTTGCACTGAGTATGCGCTTCACTGAAAAGCAACACCCTAAAAACCATCCTTGTAGTGCCCTGTCCGCAATGCAAACCCAGCCTTGCAAACCCTCACTTGCGAATTTACCATCAATCATTTACCCGGTTAATCAATCAAAAAATTACCAGGTCTGAAATGCAGTTTAAAAAATTTGCCTGACATTTTATTTTTAATTTGCAAGGGAAAGTTATCCAGTCTTCCAGTGTATACATGTATCACTTCATTCATTCATGTATGTATGAGCACCTGTCATAGGTCCCCTTCAAGATTTCTACTCAGATTCACTCCCAACTACAGTGCAAACACTGAATCATAATTGTGTATCAATGCAGTACTTAGACAACACACCTACATAACTTAACTAGATCAAGTAAGCTGTAACAAATATCGAAGAAAGAGTCGTTTATTAAGCTAGGCACTGAGGCAGCCATGGCTATGAAGTGTTAACGACTTAATTTTCTTATCCGCTGCGTATAAGGGTGGGTGGCCAGTAACCTCCATAACCTAATCTCATCTTCCACGTACGGCCGGTTTACTCATGATAGCTGAGTACCTAGGCTACGAACATAATATGCTATGAATTCACCTGCTTTAAGTTGAACTCTAGTCCAGTGTGATCAAAACAATCCGGTGTGAAATGGCTTGAACAGACACGGGAGTGTATGGTCGCTTTGAATGCTGTCCGATGCATAGCATGCTCCCATTTTCTTGCAAGATCCGGTTATGACCATCGGAAGCTGTCACATAAAAAAAGATATGATCCTTAGTTTCAGTTGATAAATTTCATACAACATTCAACAATTATCAATCAGGTCGAGTGGTGCAATCAACTAGGTTCAGTTGACGATCAAATTTGCAGAGTTGTGACCGACTTGATTTACTTATCAACCATGTGGTTAATTCCCTCCTTCTGCATCTTCTCATCGGCCTCACCATTCTCTACATCAGTCTGACTTTTTGTTCCACAAACTAGCGCCAATATTATTCAAGCCCGATTCTTTGCCAGCATTCTTCATGGACTGTCCTCCTTCCACTCTGGAATATCATATTTACTTACTTAGAACACATGCTAATTTCTAGTTTATTACTTACTGAGCGCATGGCATCATGGGATGTAGCTTATAAGGCCACTGCACTCTATTTTAACGATTTCTAGGGCGGCCATACTGTTTACATTGATGAGCACGCAATCTTCGGGATTACCACGTTCATACATGGAAGCGCTCTGCATGACTATGACTGTGAGACGCGCTATACAAATTACTAATTACATCACATAAGTTGCCAATTGCTTAAAAGCAGTCAATATTGAAAGTTGGCTTGGAAAATAAGTTAAATAAGGCTCGAAAGCAGTGACTATTAGTAGTTGACATGGAAAAACTACACAGGGCACCAGCTCATTGACTTCTAATAACTGTTATTAGTTCACAATAGGATACCCAGTCATCCGGCGAAATTATAGACTTCTTTATGCATCGCAATAGAAACATTTCTGAAGATGACACTGCATTACTTACGCGTGAAATGTTATTCCCCGCTGCTTTGAGTCATCATCGGAGCGTTGTTTACAACCGTACGCAACGCAGTATTTTCCACGGTAGCGTTTCGTTTTAACGTTTTCTTTAAACAAACCTTCTTCGTTGCGATCTGCCATTTTGTCCCAAACAGTACATATTCCGCCAAAATGTAAGATTCACCGCAGACATTTATATCTTATTAAACTTCCCTCTTGTCGTGACATCGGCGATCGGCTACCAACATGGCGCCCAGTACAAACAAGCCGTATACTTCAGCAAATACCACGTGATCCTACCGGCCTGAGCAAGACTTGTAGCATAGATTATATTATTATATCAAAGATGTTAAAGGTTGCTAGATCTATAGATAACATCTATGATCTATGATAATTATTGTCGAACATCAGATCTAGTTGTCTGAATATTTTGTAACCAGTAGATGTTCATTTTTCTGAAGAAAATAAACACTCACGTTCTTATTTTACCTAAAAAGACCCTGTTGGTAATCTTGAAGTTTCTGCGACGCCCGAAAGCGAATTCGCGGGAACCAGCTCTTAATTATTCAATGGCAGTGATGGCACATGCACTCACTGCAGAGCTGTATACAGTGGTGTAGTGGGGCGGGGATGCGGGGGGACGCCGTCCCCCCACTTTTTGCAAAATTCTTGCAAGATTGCACTTTTTGCTACAGTTTCTGGGCTACTTCAATTTTCCAGGCGTCCCCCACTTCAATTTCCAGGCGTCCCCCCACTTCAATTTCCAGGCGTCCCCCCACTTCATTTTTTAGGACTACACCACTGGCTGTATATTTAGAATTCTAAATATACGTCTCTGCGGTAATCTAGGCATAATTCGATCGAGAAAGTTCCTAATCAAATGTGAGCCAAAAGTTACGAATTGTGTTTACAGTCTGAGGATGAATAATATTGTGCTCATAATATAGTAGGCCCAGTTCACGTTGCAATTAAATTTCTTGTATTGTAATATGATGTAATGCAGTGGCGGCGCCAGGATTTCAGGTTTGGGGGGGGCTGAAGCCCCAAGCCTTCCATCCTCCCACAGACGCAACTAGAACATTTTCTTCCCGGGACGGTCATATTGCAATCGTGCGAAGGGTTTTACAAGAAATTGTGCACTGGCACAAACGCGCTCCACATAAATATTCCATTGCAGGATGTAGTTGGAGATTGAGTGGGTTATTTAAACGAAGTCAGCAATTGTTGAGGTTTTTGATTTTTAGTGTTATTATTATTCAGCAGTTTAACGTCGTCCTATGACATCAATGGCCGTTGACGACAATACAGAAAATATACAATACAATGAAAACAAATTTCTAGTGTCCTAGAAAACACCATAAAATGCGTCTAACTGAAACTTCACAATTTCAACAATGTTCAATCTCTAATACCTTTAAAAAAAAGTTTATCTTACATTTTCTATGCTCAGACAATAGGATCTAATGTTAATTAAGCAAAATTGTTTTTCGTCAATTGTCTCACACATTATATGTAAACTGTGACATTAAAAAGCAATTATGGCTATAAATGTTCAACACATTTTTAGTGTATCCGGCCGCAAACCTAGATTAGGTTCCGAATTATCATAAACAAAGGTGTCCAACTAAGGTAGCAAAAGTGAATGGGAGGTCCTCAAACGCGTCCGCGTCAAGTCTATGCCGTGCCAGCGCTGTACCATACCCCGAATTTCAGTGATCTAAGCCGAAAGGCAATGCATTATATACAGTGCGTGTGCACATAGCAGCCCGAGTAGCTATGTGGTGCAGACAGTGAGGTAATGTAAAGTCCCTATTGTCTTTGATATACCGATATGCAAGCACTCAAAAACCACGTTGACTAGAGTTCCAAGTTATCACAATAAGAGGTGTCCAACACCGCATTAATATTCAGAAATTTCACAAAACAATGGTGTGCAATTCAGTATTATCGTATAAAAAGTAAACCATGGACACAGTCTCTGGATCCAAGTTGTCACAATAAAAGGTGTCCAACACAGTATTAATACTCAGATATTGTACAACAAAACGGTGTGCAATTCAGTATTATTATATAAAGAGTCGACCATGGACACAGACTCGAGAGCCAAGTTGTCACAATAAAAGGTGTCCAACACAGCATTAATATTCAGAAAATCCACAATACAATGGTGTGCAATTCAGTACTATCGTATAAAATGTCAACCATGGACACAGACTCGAGATCCATGTTATCACAATAAAAGGTGTCCAACACAGTATTAATACTCAGAAATTTTACAATAAAAAAGTAATCAAAATAATAGATGGATCCGATTTGACCAGGGTCTCTGACAACAGAGGCCGTTACCCTGGTCATTCAATTAAGATAATCACAAATAAAAAATAAATCACAACAAAGGTGTCCAACAGCCTATTAATATTCAGAAAATCCACAATACAATGGTGTGCAATTCAGGACTATCGTATAAAAAGTCAACTATGGACACAGGCTCGAGATCCAAGTTATCACAATAAAAGGTGTCCAACACAGTATTAATATTCAGAAATTTCAGAATAAAATGGTGTGCAATTCCGTATTATAGTATAAAAAGTCGACCATGGACTCGGACTCGAGTTCCAAGTTATCACAAATAAAGGTGTCCAACACAGAATTAATATTCAGAAATTTTACAATAAAATGGTGTGCAATTCAGTTTTATCGTATAAAAAGTCGGCCATGGACACGGACTCGAGTTCCAAGTTATCACAATAAAGGTGTCCAACACAGTATTAATACTCAGAAATTTTAGAATAAAAAGGGCATCACAATAATGGATGGATCCGATTTGACCAGGATCTATGACAACTGAGGCCGTTACCCTGAACATTCAATTTAAATAATCACAAATAAAAATAAATCACAATAAAGGTGTCCAACAGCATTCACAGGACACTTTTATAATTATCTGCCTGCATACTACAATGACAGAAAACAGTTAAAGTTTCCTTAACCCTCGGGCTACCAAGGGGGGGTGGTCGTCTGTAACTTTTCCGCCCTTTAATATTAAGAGACACAAATTATACCATTCTATAGAGGGAATGTGGGGCTACATTTCCTTGCTCACTGAGTTGTCTTTTGACAACCGGAAGTGCTCAAAATAAATTAAAATATATATAAATGTGTTTTATTTTCATAAAATTGTCATGTTTTTTCTATTATAACTTATCCATAATTTATTGTTTAATAGAAATAAATTATGCCATTCTGTAGAGGGCATTTAGGGCTATTTTCTGATACTAAATAATTTGTCTTTTGATGACCGGAAGTGCTCAAAATAAATTAAAATGTGTGAAAATGTTGGGTTTTTTACAACGCAAGCCGATATGTGTGCGTAAACGTTTTTCAGCGGCTAAAACATGTTTTTTTGTTTTGATTGAACATAAAACAGACTTATTACAAGTTTTTATAGTTGAATATTGGACTTTATTATATGTAAACTACTTTTTATATATAAATCATGTATAAAACACACATAATCTAATATATTCCCTATGTGTAAGTATACATTTTGTGGAATCGACGGGTACCCATGGTAAAAAATTCATAATTTCGAGGGGCATTCATATTTTATAAACCTAAATATACCATTTTGTGCAGAAATGAATACTGAATCAAATGGTGTATTACAAGTTATGATATCTCAAACCAAACCCAAAATCCAGGGGGGGTGGTAACCACCCCCCTTGGTAGTCAGTGTTACAAAAAAGCTTGGTAGCCTGAGGGTTAATACAAAAATATAAATGCTTAGATATATGCACACAATTATTTTATAATTATAACTATAATTATCTGCACGCAAATGTTTTACATATATATGCTAATAGCCCTAGGACTTCTTAGTTGACCATTATATCAAACGTAGGCCTACATTCCCAGACAGTGGTGGTATACAAACAAGAATATAATAATTATTATACCGAAAATTACATAAGCGCACACATTTGAGGTGTATTAGAGAAACATGATGCAAATCTGACAACTACATTGTTGTGTCAAAGGCATTTCTGGATAAAACGCAATCTTCTTGATAATCAGCAGTCTGTAATATTATTTTCATGCATGATGTGCAGTACAGATGCAACACTACAATGGAAGACTTTAAAAATTTCACATACTGCAGAGCTGTAAGTGCACTTTAAAGAGTCCAGCTCACTTTTGGTAGGGCTGACAGCTTCCATGCAATAAAGGAGAAACTGTTTACAGTAGGCAGCTACTAAATGCAACAAAACTGGTTCACTAAATGTGTAGCATTTGCAATACAATGAATGAAATGACCTATAAAACTTAATATATATATATACATATATATATATATATAATATGTATATTATATAATAAATTATATAGTTGATTTCGATGCCATTAACCATTGAATGGTCAATGGCATCGAAATCAAGAAAGCTAGACTTTTTGATGGACTCGGCAAATTCGATGTTTTTATACGTCTCATACTTATAAAAGGGGTTCAATCTGAAACGAGGTGTCTAAGTGCCATGTTGTTTCTTCGACAATTTCGACAACCCTGTCCGGTTGTATGGTCAAAAGGAAAGGTGCAAACTTGTCACCCGTTTTCATAGACTGAGGCCAAGAAATGAAGTCGCTAACTTCATTCTCAAAGTAGATTTCGATGCCATTGCATGATCATTGTCTAGTTTTCTTATTACGAAATAAGCCGTTATAGACATTTTCCGCATTTTGCTTTGGGGGGGCTGAGCCGCATTTAGGGGGGGGCTTAGCCCTCTCCAGCCCCCCTGGCGCCGCCACTGGTGTAATGCTCTATTTAGATAGACCTATGAGTAGAATAGCGCCATCAATGTTGTCTAGTACTTGCTACACCCTCTGCGATTGCCTCTTTTACATTATAAGTCACTTGATGTCATAATCCCAGACATGACGTCATCGCGAATTGACGCAATTTTCATTTGTTAATTTCGATTCATTCAAGCCGACGACTGCACAGAAGTAGACGCAGAAGACGACGAAATTTGTTAACGAAAATGACAAAAACGACGACAAAAGGCGACGAAAGACGATGAAAATGAGGGAGCGGATGATGAACAACTAGCTGTTGCTGAACTGAGCGGCTGACGATTAACGAAGTGAAAAAGAAATTATTAAAATATCGTAAGACAGAAATATCATCCCCGTCATTTCAAAGACAGAAAACAATCGACAAGTAAGTTTCAAAAGGTGTTACTATAGTAACCAAATGACCGACGGTCTGACGGTAGACTAATAGGCCTATGTGCTAGAGGGACGAGTTGCAGACAAGCGGAAACAGAACATATAAAAGCAAATAGTCGATACATATAAGAAGGACGACAGCCAAATGCAGACATAGGCCTATTATAATAATAGTTGGTCGGCCTCTTTTTCACTTCTACGTAGGCCTATATGTATACGTGTCTGTCTCTAATCTTCTGTTAGAAGTCTAATGAGTGCAGCCGGCATAGTTTTGTCGTTTCATAGAAGTTCAATTTGACATCATAACTATTTCGAATCACATGATTATAAGTTTATAACCTATAATATATGTAGGCCTACGTCATTTTTATGTAAAGGAGAATGAAGTGCATTATGAGGTATTTTACTACTAATGGCTTACTCAGTGCTTAAAGTGTAAAAAAAGAAGTGCCAGGACGCTGTATTGTATACGGAGACTTAATTGGTCGTCAGTGGCGGCACCAGGATTTCAGGTTTGGGGGGGCTGAAGCCTAAGCCGTTCCTCCCTCCCAGAGGTGCATAAGAAATGTTTTCTTAAAGGGTGCTCATATTGCAAGCGCCGAAGGCGCGAAGCTGCGAGTGCCGAAGGCACAAAGCCCATGCCGACTAGGGGGTCTGGGGGAGCGTCGTAAGCTCCCCCAGTGGGGTCTGGGGTGGAACCCCAGCGACCAACGCATTTTTAGCTGTGTCGGCCTCAACTGGAGCCCTTTTTCGGCTCTTGTTTTATGAACGATAAAGTCAGGAAAACTTCAAGAATAAGTCGTTTTTCTGAGTCGCAAGCTACTAGGATAACAATAAAAGTCAAAGTTTTATTGTAGAAGATAAAGATTTTGTCTTTACCGTAATTACAACAGTTAAAAGTTTAGGCCAATAACAAGTTTGTAAGTATGCCGTCGTATGGGTAGCGTATAGGAAACTCAAGGGGCATGTCGTATTTAGTTTTTTTTATGGGCTCAGCCCACCCAAAATGTGTGATTTCCTCATTTTTAGAACAAATTCTATGAAGGCTTAACTTATTCTTAATGTATTTTGCGGCCATTGCTTAGTGTTGAGCCACTGAGCAGAGGGAGGGGTTTTGGCGGAGGGGATACATAGCACCTCCCCACATATCGAAATGTTTTTGAATTTCCACGCTGCAATGGTAGCATTTTAGACTGTCATTATGATGAAAATGCTCATCATTTCAGTGCTGATAGTCGTGGTTTTCGACTTCAAAAGTGTCTCCTGCAGAGTCCTGCTATTGTTTAATTCTGTTAAATTTTTTGACTGCAAAATCCCTCATAATTTCGTTGCTGAAAGATATGGTTTCAGAGTTCAAGAAATGTTTTTCCCCATTGTTCAAATTTGATGAATTTCCACATTGCAATAATAGTATTGTAACGCCCGCCCCTATCGGCCTCCCCGGAGTCGCCACTTCCGGATCCTCGCTCGATATGGCCGCGTGCTGCTGTGGACGAGCTCTAGAGACAGAGGGAGGACAGGATGAGGTGACTTCTGGGTTCGATTCCCAACCCAGGAAAGGCGGCCAGTCTTTTCGACTACCGTACTCCCTATATGAAATTGGCGGCCTACCAGCCAATCTATCACTTCTCCGCAATATACCAGGTTGCGTGAAATCTTTAGGCCTAGCACCCAAAGTTTCCTCCAGGCCGATGGTCGAGTGGTATGGCGCGTCCGCAGTGGTAATAGCGGTGAGGTAACCAGGGTTCAAATCCACAGCAGGCTTGGGTACCGGCGATGCCTCTAGCCTTTCCAATCGTGATACAACTTCCGTCAGCGCTTCCCTGACGTTATCTCTTACAGCCGAGATCTCCTCTCTTACATTCGATTGCACTGAGGAAATAGCATCGCCTACATTGGATTGCACGGCCAGGACATTAAACTCCACCGTAGCAATCGCCTCTTGCGTCTCTCTGGCATTCAGTTGCAAAGACGACTGTATAGAAGTCATAGCATCATGAGTTGACTTAGCATGCGCTTGCATAGCCTCTTGTGAAGACTTAGCGTTAGTCTGTATTGCTTCATGAGTGGACCTTGCATTAGTTTGTATTGCTTCATGAGTGGACCTAGCATTAGTTTGTATTGCCTCGAGCAATATCTCCATAGAAGAAGGGGGCCTAGAAGGCTGAGCGGGAGTGACTGGCCTAGACTCCTCCATAGCGCTATAGAAATGACTCCTATCTTTATAGCTCACGGTCAATATCGCTAGCAGTGAACGAAGTAGTTATTCTTATTAACAAATCAAGCATTCAATCCACATCCGTCACATTCAAAGCCATCAATAATCAAATTCAGAAGTTTAATTAATATTTCTTATTATTCCCAATCAATTGAATCTTCAATTGACATCAATTATGTTCAAAGCAATCAAACATAAAAGTCAGTAAGTTCAATTATCAGTTCCTATCCTTTGTAAAGACATTCAATGAAAATCAAATGCAACAATTCAATGCAAACACCTATCAACCGGAGTATGCCTAAATTAAATCCCGATTGACTCTCAAGTCCCACAGCCAATTTCAGTTCAGCCCAAAATGTCTTAATAACCGAACGTATTAATTCCCCAATAAAGCGTACCTTATGTCCGAAGACAAGGGACAAAGCCGATCGTGTGCGAAGAACAGCGACGAAGACGATATCCAAGAGATGCGACGAAACACACAGAAAGGCGTCGAGTTTGAAACGCCCGAAAAGATCAGCTAAATCCGATGCTGATTTCTCGCAATGAACAACAATTTCGGCTATTTATCCAAGCCGTTTGAGAAAGACGCCCTTAGGCAACCATACGAACAACCGCTTCGCAACACAATTTCAGAACGCTGACGATTCGAAGCCCACGATAAATCACTCCGTGTGACAGGGCGAAGAGAGGCCTTGAATTAGTAATCCAGGAATATATCCGAAGCGAGAGCGAAGACAAAACTTGCAGCGACGCTGATGTATTTCTCGCAACAAACAAACTCTTTTATTTAATCGACTCCATGTCGAGAGAGAATGAATCGCCGACAGAATCCGTGTATGCGCAACTAGTGCAAGCAGGCGCTTATCCTGGCCATACTTCACCAACTTGATCGAGCCTAAAACTACCAACCGCCGCAATACATCCGACCGCCCTGAGATCCTGTGCGCAACTGAGCCTCTCAGCGTTGCGCTGCTCTTTTATTACTGCCTGACAAGGAGAGCGTCCCTCTACTACGCATGCGCAGCTGAAGAGCCGAGCGCGCCGAACCAGCAGCTGTGCAGCTGTCTCAAGGCGGCAAGAATCAGCTGCCACGTGCGTCCTCTCCTGTGTATCTCCGCGTCTGTCTGTAGCTCACTATCTTTCTCCTTCTATCTCTCCTTCTGAAAGGCGCCATCTGCCGCTGATCACGTAGGCATCAAATGCACCAGTTCAACCTTGAGAAAACACACGTGCACAGACCCACACGCCAACGGTGTTTCCTTCTCAATCCGTGTCCCTGCCTGTGCTTGTCTGGCTGGCTGTATTCCTCGCTCACTCTGATCGTCAGACCACCTCAGAGAGCGTGCGAAAGTTTAATTACCCTCATCGACTGCAAGCGGTGCGGCCTTTGAAGACAGCGACCGACGATCGCTGAGAGCGTGTGAACATATACCAATTAATGAAACAGCAACGACTGCTGCCTACGTCAGCGGTCGCTGTGACCCGTGTCAAGCGCAAATCAACATTAAAATATAGGTCACACAAGGCAGCTCAAAAATACAGAAATAAAACAAATATATCAGATCCCTGAAACCCCACAATCGATCAAAAATTAAATAAAATAATATTAGCGACCCGTAGCGTAGTTATACGTCGCTACACTATTCTCGGCCCTCCCTGATTTCAGGATCCTTTTAATTGGAAAAATGGATCCTGAAATGTTAGTAAGGCCATACTCCAATTTTTACATCAATGATTCAAATGCAAGAATTAAAAATATATGCAACGAACAGTCCTCAACGTAAGCATCAGAAAGTTCACATTTTAGCGTTAAATGTCAGTTCAAGCGAAAGAAACATTTATTATTATTATAATTATATAGCTCCATCGCTAATAGTTCAGTAAAGCTCAAAAGCAATTCTATATATAGGAAGTATATAAAGGCTTCCTTCAGTTCAGTTATGTACCAAGAATCCTACGGCAAACATCGACTTAAGAATCCACAAGACAGCCACAACAACCATCAGGCCTACGTTACCTTTACAACAGGTCATCTTATTAATAGGCCACCCATGGCATTTATCATCGATTCATCGAGACTTCTTTAGGCATTTCACTGTAGGCAAACGTCTACATTTAAAGACTCATCTAAGCAGTTAAACCTAAGTCTCTAATCCCATTAACAACGGTGCTATCATAGCAAATTACCTGAGACTACGCACACAGCTTAAGTCTCGAAAAGGCTAATGATTACTATAACTGTCCGTAGGCTCCCCATCAAAGTTTACCGTAAAACACCAAGCCTAACTTCAACCTGAAATTAGGCCTGCTTGCAGCATAGCATCCTAATTATTATGCAATCGCTTACGCACAGAAATTAAAATAGGCAGCCTAAAAACAATAGGCCAGCATAACATTAGCGATTAAATGGTTACGCTTTGTAACACTAGGCATACATTCCTAGCGTGGCATGACTCAGCCAGCCATATTAATATGCATCGTTGGTCAATGCACAGAATAACTGCGATACGAAAGCTTAACTAGGTCAACTTAATATACTGTAATTAACGCTGAAATACAGGCTACACTGTTTAATCGTAATCATAGAAAATCATATGCCTATCATAAAGACCATCATGATTTCAAGACTAGGATTACAGTCTACGAATGGATCTATAGTTAGGCTATTTTAGTCTGTCTTTAGTCCACCATTAATCCTATGCGTTTTCTTGGAATGAATCAACAGGCCATGTTACTGCGCAATTATGTCGTCTTATTTTCAATCCATCATTGATGCGACGTGTACTATGGGACCACCCATGCGCCTGGGAAACGACGATCGATAATTAATATCGCCGCTCTTTGATGCGTCGACTCGTTCTCCCCCCTCCCTACAATTGGCTTCTGTAGGAGTCGTGGGAACGGAGACGACCAGCCTATAATTAGTCCATGTACAGCGTACAACATGGCAAAATTATGCCTACAATAAGCGAACTCAAAATTAGGTCATTCATTAATCCAAATATAAATCTGCACAGGATTAATAATAAAATTAAATCCAATGCCACAAAATCATTTAGGCTAACCTCATTTCTCGCACAGACAGAACTTCTAATTATTTTATGCCTAGTCCTAATTAATATCACTAGGCCTCGCAGTTTAACCATATAATTCCATTGCAGGCGGGAATCAGGCAAAACCGCAAAACTAATGCAAAAATTACACAGCATTATCGCTTATTCCTCCGCGTTGGGCTATCAAAACATGTAGGCCTACATTTTAATCGAGACCAACTATATATATAATCCCGTTGCGATCTGATATTATTCGTAAAGCAACAGCATAATTAAATATTATTGTCGCCCATGTCTTAACATTATTGAAACTCTTAGGCCTACAATTTTAATCGAGGCATATTATTTATATATATAAAATGCCGACAAATTTTGCCGAACCTCAGAATAGTATGGGCCTATCCTCAGGGTAAACCATATATATATAGGCCTAATCCCGACAGATTGCAGATAAGCGCTATATGGGCCTCAAAGCATTCATTCAGCGCCTCACTGAAATTAATTAGCATGCCTCTATACAATTATATATATACGATGACAATAGTTACGAATATAAAAACACTACCACAGAAATTAGGAGCATTAAAATTTAACTGCACAAATCTCTAAAAATTATTCTTAAATTAAACAGACTATAGATAAAGCGGAACATAGGCCTAATGCAGATTTCACCTCCGAGCATTATCTCAGAATCACTTCTTAGAGACATAGGCCTACTATTTTAACGCAGGTCATAATATCACATAATCACATCATCATGGCTAATTCCACTACAAGTCTAAGTTCAAGGTCACATAATCGTCATCAATGGCCTTAACTAAAATAGGCAACCTTATATATACATCAACAGGTAAAACCAATATTTATATAGCGCAATGCAAAGATCAATGACAGTCCAGTTTTCTGTCTACAGCAGAGGCAATACTGAAATTGTCCATCGCTGAAATACAATGCAAGGCATACAAATATTAATACTACGCAGTATGCAATACACATATGAATGCACAACATACGATGCAAGAATACAGTTATTTACACAGTAACACACATGTAAAGCCTTCCACATGTAAATCAAAAATGTATTCATCACAATCAAAATAAAACATGGTTACAGATACTTCTGCATTCATAATGGCCGCCATTAAGCGGTCATTCAGCAAAGTTACCCAGCCGACGTCAAGTTTTCAGGCGGACGAAGTCCGGTCGGTTCTCCCAGCATCCTCCAGATCCGGTCCTCAGGGGGTCCATTGCGAAGCGGACAGCTCCTCAAAAGGTGCGAACTGTCGTCACAGTAGAAACAGCGTCGTTCCTCTCTTGGTGAGTTCCGACCACTGTCTCGCCTCCTCGACGATGATGGCGACCTCCGCGACCGACGCTCCTGGTTCTGCCCGTTCCGCTGGTCCCTGCTCGGCGCTGGAGCGGACCGAACAGCGAACACACGACCAACGCTGGGGTTGTCGTGGTTATCGCCCACAGGTTGTCCAAGGTTGTCGCTAGGTGGAGCCTGCTGCTGCTGTCGAAGAGGGCAGAGGCGCGCTATGTGGTCCGTCGCAGAACACTCGAAGCATCGGCGCGCGGAGGGTCCTGCTTCCGTTTCTGTTTCCACATATGGCCGAAGTCTGCACGCCGAGCTCAAATGACCGAGCCGATGACACAGGAAACATCGCGGAGTTCCCCGTCCATAACTTCCATTGTTATTCGACCATTCATTTCTTGTTGACCCGTTCTGACCTCTTCCAGGTCCACGATTGTTGTATCTGGGTTGTGGCGCCGACACTGGTTGTCGCTCCTTCTTCTCTAGTCGCTCCATTTGTCTCCTCATTCGCTCCATCTGCCGTTCCAGATCCTTTACTTTCGAATCTTCTTCCTCTGTAATCGCGTTGATTCGTCCATGTCGTCGGTCTTGTTGTTCATGGCCGCCGGCTTCCGCTTTCTGGTAGCCGTCCAATCGCATCGCTACCTTGTAGGCTTCGTCGAGGGATTTCGGTTCTCGCTCTCGGATTTTCAGAGCAAGCGTTCTATCTCTCAGGGCATCCAAGAATGCCCGAACAGCAATAGCTTCGCTGTGAGCTGTCGAGGAACCCGGATAAGCGCGCGTGGAGAGACGTCGGATGTCGTCCACCAGGACGCCCATATCCTCGTCGACTTTCTGTTTCCTGGTGCTTAGCTGCGTTTGGAACAGGGCTTGTTGTTCAGCGTTGCCGTATCGTTCACGAAGTCGCTGGACCAAAGCCGTCCAAGTGTCCAGGCCATCTGCGTTCGACTCGCTCAGCAAATGAGTCGCCGGTTCAACCAATGAGACTACTAATTGGTTCAATCTCTCCTCGTCCGTCCATCTGTTATTCCTGGCGCACACGGAGAATTTTCGTAAGAATGTTTCAACGTCCGTCTTTCCGCTAAAAGACCCGAGTTTCAGGAATTGTGTTGGCTTGGTAGACGAAGGCGACGACTGTTTGGCCTCGCCCTCTTTAGCTGTCGTCGACGCGGTCGGTTCTGCTTCCTTGATTGTTCCCTTTGAACCGATCGACGGTAACCCCCAGTCGCCGGTCGTTTGCGTTGCGACGGTGGTCGTCGGGACAACTTTAATAGGGCCGACTGAAGCGTTGGTAGACGTCCGTGCTCTCGTTTCACCAACCGCAGACGTCGCTTTATCATCGCCCGTCGTTTCATTCTTCTCCAGAGGTGTCGACTTCGTTACCGTCTGACATCGCGGTAATTCGGCGTCACGGCTAAATCCGAAGTTCTGCGCACCCAGGCATGAACTCATCCTCGCCGATTCCACGACCGTTGGCCACCGAGGAAAGACGGCGTCGCTTGGTCGAAGCGGGTCGAGACAGCGAGGCGGGTCGACCCAAACCCGGTTGTCGCTGCTACCGTAGAAAGCGTTCGGAGCGTAGGTCGGAGCATACCTCCACGGCATGTTTGAATGGTCGGGACGAGCGTATGGTTGCATCCAGTCGACCGTTGCCATCGCCGCTGGTCCAGGAGGAAGGTCGGGTCGAGCGTAGTCTCGACCAACCATGGTCGAAGTTGCACGACCGTGGAAAGCACCGTCGGGCATTGAGGTCGGCATTCCCGACGTTGGTTGCCGGCTGTCGATCCGGTGCTGCGCCGTTTCCGCTCTTTGTTGATCGACGAACGCAGGCGGTTCTTGCATCCTCCATTGCGGATCAAGTCGAGAATATGCACCGTGGGAAGGCGACGAAGAGGCAAAAGGAACTGGATTGACCTTATCACCCCCCTCCCGTGACAATTTATTAGCGATCGGTTTATTTATTTCCAAATTTCTAAACTCCGGTTGCCGTGCTGCATGCATTCTGTTATCAATTATTTTAACAGTTTTAGGTCTAGATTCCATTATCTTGCTGATTTCAATGTCTACACTACCATCATCAGACATTATATCCACAATATCAGCAAATTCCCTTTCCTTCCTTCTTTCAAAAGAAATTGCCATTTCGCCTGTTCTAGCATAGTCAGTTTCCTCTTCTAACCTATCATCGCCAAAATCTCTAGAACTAATTTGACCCCACTGGCTGGGACCAATTGTAACGCCCGCCCCTATCGGCCTCCCCGGAGTCGCCACTTCCGGATCCTCGCTCGATATGGCCGCGTGCTGCTGTGGACGAGCTCTAGAGACAGAGGGAGGACAGGATGAGGTGACTTCTGGGTTCGATTCCCAACCCAGGAAAGGCGGCCAGTCTTTTCGACTACCGTACTCCCTATATGAAATTGGCGGCCTACCAGCCAATCTATCACTTCTCCGCAATATACCAGGTTGCGTGAAATCTTTAGGCCTAGCACCCAAAGTTTCCTCCAGGCCGATGGTCGAGTGGTATGGCGCGTCCGCAGTGGTAATAGCGGTGAGGTAACCAGGGTTCAAATCCACAGCAGGCTTGGGTACCGGCGATGCCTCTAGCCTTTCCAATCGTGATACAACTTCCGTCAGCGCTTCCCTGACGTTATCTCTTACAGCCGAGATCTCCTCTCTTACATTCGATTGCACTGAGGAAATAGCATCGCCTACATTGGATTGCACGGCCAGGACATTAAACTCCACCGTAGCAATCGCCTCTTGCGTCTCTCTGGCATTCAGTTGCAAAGACGACTGTATAGAAGTCATAGCATCATGAGTTGACTTAGCATGCGCTTGCATAGCCTCTTGTGAAGACTTAGCGTTAGTCTGTATTGCTTCATGAGTGGACCTTGCATTAGTTTGTATTGCTTCATGAGTGGACCTAGCATTAGTTTGTATTGCCTCGAGCAATATCTCCATAGAAGAAGGGGGCCTAGAAGGCTGAGCGGGAGTGACTGGCCTAGACTCCTCCATAGCGCTATAGAAATGACTCCTATCTTTATAGCTCACGGTCAATATCGCTAGCAGTGAACGAAGTAGTTATTCTTATTAACAAATCAAGCATTCAATCCACATCCGTCACATTCAAAGCCATCAATAATCAAATTCAGAAGTTTAATTAATATTTCTTATTATTCCCAATCAATTGAATCTTCAATTGACATCAATTATGTTCAAAGCAATCAAACATAAAAGTCAGTAAGTTCAATTATCAGTTCCTATCCTTTGTAAAGACATTCAATGAAAATCAAATGCAACAATTCAATGCAAACACCTATCAACCGGAGTATGCCTAAATTAAATCCCGATTGACTCTCAAGTCCCACAGCCAATTTCAGTTCAGCCCAAAATGTCTTAATAACCGAACGTATTAATTCCCCAATAAAGCGTACCTTATGTCCGAAGACAAGGGACAAAGCCGATCGTGTGCGAAGAACAGCGACGAAGACGATATCCAAGAGATGCGACGAAACACACAGAAAGGCGTCGAGTTTGAAACGCCCGAAAAGATCAGCTAAATCCGATGCTGATTTCTCGCAATGAACAACAATTTCGGCTATTTATCCAAGCCGTTTGAGAAAGACGCCCTTAGGCAACCATACGAACAACCGCTTCGCAACACAATTTCAGAACGCTGACGATTCGAAGCCCACGATAAATCACTCCGTGTGACAGGGCGAAGAGAGGCCTTGAATTAGTAATCCAGGAATATATCCGAAGCGAGAGCGAAGACAAAACTTGCAGCGACGCTGATGTATTTCTCGCAACAAACAAACTCTTTTATTTAATCGACTCCATGTCGAGAGAGAATGAATCGCCGACAGAATCCGTGTATGCGCAACTAGTGCAAGCAGGCGCTTATCCTGGCCATACTTCACCAACTTGATCGAGCCTAAAACTACCAACCGCCGCAATACATCCGACCGCCCTGAGATCCTGTGCGCAACTGAGCCTCTCAGCGTTGCGCTGCTCTTTTATTACTGCCTGACAAGGAGAGCGTCCCTCTACTACGCATGCGCAGCTGAAGAGCCGAGCGCGCCGAACCAGCAGCTGTGCAGCTGTCTCAAGGCGGCAAGAATCAGCTGCCACGTGCGTCCTCTCCTGTGTATCTCCGCGTCTGTCTGTAGCTCACTATCTTTCTCCTTCTATCTCTCCTTCTGAAAGGCGCCATCTGCCGCTGATCACGTAGGCATCAAATGCACCAGTTCAACCTTGAGAAAACACACGTGCACAGACCCACACGCCAACGGTGTTTCCTTCTCAATCCGTGTCCCTGCCTGTGCTTGTCTGGCTGGCTGTATTCCTCGCTCACTCTGATCGTCAGACCACCTCAGAGAGCGTGCGAAAGTTTAATTACCCTCATCGACTGCAAGCGGTGCGGCCTTTGAAGACAGCGACCGACGATCGCTGAGAGCGTGTGAACATATACCAATTAATGAAACAGCAACGACTGCTGCCTACGTCAGCGGTCGCTGTGACCCGTGTCAAGCGCAAATCAACATTAAAATATAGGTCACACAAGGCAGCTCAAAAATACAGAAATAAAACAAATATATCAGATCCCTGAAACCCCACAATCGATCAAAAATTAAATAAAATAATATTAGCGACCCGTAGCGTAGTTATACGTCGCTACAGTATTTTAGGTTGTCATTTTAACTAAACGGCTCATCACTTCAGTGCCGATAGTCGTGGTTTATGGCTTCAAAAGTGTCTCTTCAGCTGTTTAATTTTTGGTTAAATCTTCAAACTGTAATGGTAACAAATTTCTCATAATTTCATTGATGAAAGACACAGTTTGCGAGTTCAATAAATGTCCTCTCCACGTTGTTTGCATGTTTGAATTTCCTCATTGCAATGGTGGCATTTTAAGACGTCATCTTAATAAAATTGCTCATTATGGATAGACAATAGATAACACTATAGAAATCTAAAATGATATATCTGAAATATTTGTGAAATATTTGAGCATAAAACTCAGCGTCCCATAGAAACCTGTTGCCATGCACTGCCGTCTATGGCTGTCTGGACGGTCGTCCATGCAGTCATGGACGACCGTCCGTAACTGCATGGACGCCGTCCATGCAGTCATGGACGACCGTCCTGGCAGTGCTGGCCAAATAAGTGATAGGACGGCGTCCCGCCTCAAAAATAAGTGCCAGGACGCCGTCCATGACCGTCCTGGCACACTTTAAGCCCTGGGCTTACTAGATTCCGCAGAATAATAATAGTGGATGTTTTCAGTGGCGGCGCCAGGATTTCAGTTTCGGAGGGGCTGAAGCCCGCGAAAAATTTTCCATTTCATTTTCGCCGCCAAAATTTCTGACGACCTTTTTTTTTTTTTTTTTTTTTTTTTTTTTTAGTCATCGACCAAAAATCGTGGATTTTCTATGTAAAATAATTAAAATGGCCATTTTTTTAGGGGGGGGCTTAGCCTCCTGTAGGGGGGGCTTAGCCCCCCCCAGCCCCCCCCTAGCGCCGCCACTGGATGTTTTGTGACAATCTGCAGGCGTTGCTTATTTTAATATATATATATATATATTATATATATATATAGGCCCTATATATAAAATTAAATTTTTAGAAACCACTCTGAAGCAATGCGAAAAATAACCGAAGACGAATGAATGCCGGTTGTGAAGTTGTTTGAAGTGGAAGAACGAAGACACAAATGTAAGTGATTCAGAATTTATGCTTGATTTATGGATTGATTGGTCTCAAAATTGTGGCCTCACATACAATATATATAATTAAGAGGCTTACAACTTTTTAGATTGTGTTGGATCAATTAGCCAACTAACGAGGCGCGCCAGCAAGATAATTAATATCAATTATTTATGGCTTAGGCCTATTTTGCAGTTTCAGGGACCAGCAAGTATACAGTATCTTTGCATGAACAGTATCTAATAACACTAATCCTAACCTTAACCGACCCTCATGACGTCTAACCTGACCCTGCCAACCATTACGACACCTAACCTAGCTGACCTTAGCCGACGCTTGAGTTCTCGATACTGCAATTGAATCTTACTAAATAGGCTTATGCCTATCATAACATGTATTAATTATCTTCGTGGATTTCTGTGTTACTTCAGGAACCGCTGCATTGCTGCATGAGGGGAATGGCATGAGGGGGAATGGCATGAGGGGAATGCGATGAGTGACGGTTGTGTGGCTCTGTTGTTGTTGTTGTTATTGTTGTTGTTGTTGTTGTTGTTGTTGTTGTTGTTGTTGTTGTTGTTGTTGTTGTGTGTTGTAGTCTATTTGTATTAGTACCTGCCGGGCCTCTGGCGTGGTGTAAAACCCCGTAAGCTCCTCGCAAAGGCAGGAGGGCCCCTGGCGCGGATAAGCCTAATATCCCGCAAGCCCACTATTATTAATTTTAATTTTTTTTATGTGTTGTGCGTTGTTGAGCCGAGGAGTGAGAAGGGGGATGAAGGGTGGATTGATTGGAAGGAAGTGGTGGACGATGAGGAACCAGATCGCAGTGGGTATCGAAACAGTCTCAAGAGAAAGACAGCTTCAAGCCTTCAACTCGACCAATCGACAACGAGTCGAAAAAACTCTTCGTTACGAGACTTAAACAGACTAAAACAGCTAGACTTGTTGCAAATAGAATCAATTAACAGCGTGAGAGTGAAACATCCCTCACTCGATCAGTGGACTTTATAATAAATTAACAGTTATTTTTCAATTGATTGTCATTTCTGTATCGTCATGTGTCTTTCTGGCTATTCTCGACTTTAGCCAGCTGCCATCGCATATGCCCTAAATATAACCAATGCCAAAGTTGGCAAGCAAGCATATGAAGGAATCTCAGATCTCATCTGTCCATATATTAGCCTCCCCCATATCATGTCCATCTTACCCCAATGGTGTAAGATGGACATAAGCTGAGGAGGTTATACCTGAACTTCAGTGAACTTATATTGCAAGAATATGTTCAATCAGGGAAGACTTTTACTGCATGCTGGTTAACAATAGTTACAATGCTGTGATACTGGCATATAAAAACATGTTTAAAAACATGTTAAAAATGGACAAGTATTGTCGTTATCGATCAAACACTGCTTAAGGTGTCCAACTTAATTTAAGATGACAGGCTGACAGTTTAAAATGCTTCCATGACAGCGTGGATATTCAACAAATGTAAACAATGGAAGGGACTTAATTATAAGATGTCTATCAGCAATGAAAATAATTATGGATTTTTTGTTGAGATGGTAGCTATAGATTCTATCATAACAGTGTGAGAATTTAACAAATTTAAACAATGAGGAGGCATTTTTGAAGTCTTAAACCAGCACTGAAAAGAGCAATTACGCTAAAATGAAGCCTAAGATGCTACCATTGCAGTGTGGAAATAAACAAAATCGAGAATGAGAGGGGATATGCCCGTCACCCAGGCCCTCCTCTGCTCGGCGCTTCGTACCTCTACGATCGTCATTCGGTCGCTCGTTGTCCCCCTCTTCCAAAGCCAGGGCCAAGTCTCCGCCTATGACGGCAACGTATACTAGGCCATTTCATTTATGTATGGGGAAAAACTTTTTTTTAAATTTTTATGGTGCACCCCTCCTATATTGTTTCTAATGGCAAAATGTGAATGTTCACCAAATTTTAGGTCATTTCGTGGTGTTTTGACCCCCGCCCAACACGATCAACTGATTTAGTTAATAAATCATTGTTTTCCTGCATGACAAAATGTGTGTAAAATAAGACAGTTTACTATACAAAGAATACAAACTACATATCTAGTAACTAGCAAGTTTGGTAATTGTGTTTGTTTGGTTGTATGTGCACTTGTTATAGCGCCCCTTCAAGCACTCTACTCAGAGGCGCTCCCGACTGCAGAGCGGACACTGCATCGGAGCTTCACGCCGAAGCGCTGAGCAATTGCGAGTGAAGGACTTGCCCAAGGTCCTTACGCGGCGACTTGAGGTGGATTCGAACCTTCCGGCTTCAAGGCAACGACGCCACCACTATACACCACCGCGCCCCACAATCTCAATAAGTGAGATGTGTATACACATTACACAATGATATCATGTCAAATCACTTTACTGAATTTAAGGTTTTGTGGAGGAGAAGGTTAATTTGTTTAATGTCTCTTTTTGAAAGTTGGGAATATCTTTTCGTTGATATTCGACCATTTGCAATAAAACTGTTTTTGTGTTTCATCATCGGTAACACTAGTTGAGAAGTCTTGGATTAGTTTCACAGCCCATTCCGACAGATCATTCACCACTTTGACATGCCGCACATATGTATCAGCTTCTTGGTAATGGGGATCATTATGCCATTCACTAACAAGTTTTCCTAGCCAGTCGACGCCAATTCCCATGCTGTGAAACAAGAACCAGGATTTGGGCCCAATAAGGGATGATAGCTTTGTACTGTGGCTCAGAATAGGAAACGTTGGATGGTCCCTTTCAAACTGTCTTGGTCTAGGAATTCGGAGCAATGCTCGAGCAATCTGCTGTCTTTCTGAAGTGGAAAACCTGTTTGAAAAAGAGAGAATGCAGCACAATCTTCTGTTAAGTACCAGAAGTGCCTTTCCAAGGTTTTTATGGCTGCATTGGCAACTTGTGGATCATGCTTGCAATACTTGTTCAAGTCATGCCATAGCTTGAGATCATTATACGTTGCATCGGCCCCAATGGATGAAGAGACCCAGTTTTCAACGTAGAGTAGCGCATTAAATTTACATAGTGCTTCCAATTTGCTGATCATGTCCTAAACTACCTATGAGCCACGCTTCAGGCACTTCTCTATCTTCCTTTCTAAGTAATGGGCGGTTTGGTGTGGATGAAATTGGAGGAGCTACTTCCTGAGGTGGTTCTTTTTTCATATATTCACTCCCTGCTGCCATGGTTACAGCCTCTAAAAGGTAAAGCAAAAATTTTACAATTTGCTACCATGTTGTCAATGTCCGTTTTGAACGTAAAACTACTTTTTAGGTGGGCGGGGGTCAAAACATGGCCTACAGACCGGAAAATTTGCAGGCAATTATGTTTCAGTAATAGTAACAATATGGCAGGGGTGCACAAAGAAAATTCAGAAAATTTTTTTTGCAATGGCCTAACGTATACAGAGCACTATGATTTGAAGCACGCTCCCCAGACAGGGATGCTACCGTACTTGTAGTCGGGTCCACTGCCTACTTTCGGAACTTGGCCAACTGGGCGGCGGTGACCAGTGGAGCCCTGGGCTGCTGCTGCTGCTGCTGCTTGTCGGCGGTGACCGGCGAAGCCTTGGACAGCTGTGAGGCGGTGGCCCGTGGGGCCTTTGATGACCTTAAGGCGGGGAACGGTGGGGCCTTGGATGGCTTGGATGCGGCGGCTGGCGGAGCCTTGGAGACGATGATCCGCGCAGGAGCAGGTGGCGGCGGTGGCGGCGGCGGAGGAGGAGGAGGAGGCGGAGGGGCTTTAGCAACGGGTGCTTTTTCTTTGACGGTTTCCGCAGGTTTTGAGATGGCCCCCGCATCGACCTTCTGCGGTACAGGTTTTGAGATGGCCCCCGCATCGACCTTCTGCGGTACAGGTTTTGAGATGGCCCCCGCATCGACCTTCTGCGGTACAAGCTTTGAGATGGCCCCCGCATCGACCTTCTGCGGTACAGGTTTTGAGATGGCCCCCGCATCGACCTTCTGCGGTACATCGATCTTCTGCGGTACAGGCTTTGAGATGGCCCCCGCATCGACCTTCTGCGGTACAGGCTTTGAGATGGCCCCCGCATCGACCTTCTGCGGTACAGGTTTTGAGATGGCCCCCGCATCGACCTTCTGCGGTACTTCTTTTTCCTTCTTGTCGGGTGGGGATGCCTCCTCTTCCTCTTCTTCCTCCTCCTCGTCTTCCTCCTCCTCGTCTTCCTCCTCCTTCTCCTTATCTTCCTCCTCCTCGTCTTCCTCCTCCTCCTTCTTTTCCTTATCTTCATTCTCCTCCTCTTCTTCCTCCTTCTCCTCCTCCTCCTCCTCCTCCTCCTCCTCTTCATCATCATCCTTTTCCTCCTCCTCCTCCTCCTCCTCTGACGAGGATCCATTGTCACCAGCTGCAGCAACCGGAAGTGATGCATCAGGTGGCGGAGGAGGGGGTGGAGGAGGTGGAGCAGGCGGCGGGGGTGCCGCTTTAACGACGGTTGCATCATCAGTCGATGGGGCGATTGGGGCAGCAGCGGATGCTTCCGTTTGTTCGACTGCACTTGTCGCCGCGGTCTCGTTCTTCCCCTTCGCTTTCGTCTTTGAGTCTGGCACCTTCAACTTCAGGAACTCTTCGAGTTTTCCGTCCTCCACGGCCCAGTAGAGCGCATCATAGTCCTACACAGCACAAACGGAAGCCCATGTTTAAACATTTTAATTGGCACGTTTTATTGCACCCCAAACTCAGCTTATCTAAAGACACGGTTTTAGTGGAGTTGACTTATGGGCAGTGATTCCGTTAACGTGCGTCCGTGCGTCCCGGACGCACAAATTTTGACGCCGGACGCACAAAAATAAAGGCGGTGCGTCCATGGACGCACTGAAGTTGTGGATGGACGCACAAATAAATTAACGATGCGTCCATGGGACACCAATAAGAAATACCGTGGGGTCCATTATGTGTAACTGTCTCAGTTTATGCATTGCGTATTAACTGACTGGTTAGTGATGAATAATATATGCAATGACCTATTTATGAATATTTCATTTCTTTGTGAGTGACGTATTTATAGACCTAAACCATCGACATGTCAGCAATATTACAGCGCTCAACCGTTTGCAATGAGCTGGCTTAAAAAGTAGCCTAATGATCGTCGTCGGATAGAACTTAAAATCAAGAAAATTAAAAGAAGTAAAACAATGCTAAAATATTTTTTCTTGGAAAGTATAAAATTTATTATCGTCGGGAAGATTGGTACTATATTAGTTATAGGCTATAGTGTCCTAAAATTTCCCTGTTTAATTTTTAAATGATGTCCTTGCTAACGACAATCGCATTTTAGATCTCTCAGGCTCTGCCTTCATTCATCATTTCAATAAGTTACATAACGCCTCTACAAGAAGCCCTCTCAGAGGCGCTCTCCAGTCAATATTAATGCAATATGATGCAATCTGATTGTGCTCTAACACCAGCTTTTGCTTCTAAATGGCTGCTAATTTGTTCTCAAATTTTAGAAACTAAAAATTTCTACTATTATCGCTGGCTTAGGCTATATATCTTATAGGCCTATGACCTACTTGACCTTTCACGATTCCACGATAGAGGTCTATATTTCATTCCAATTCAGTTACCTCTGGAGATTCTGGCTGTAGGCTAATTTATGAGTTTATGACTTGGTATTTTCTGTATTGGTATCGACAACTTCAGATTTTAACCAACACAAAATAGCCAACGGTAAGATGAATTTTATAGCTGACTTTAGCTATATAGCCTAAGAACTTTTTTAAACGGAGGAGGGTTAGAGCTAATTTTTACGTACGCATGTGGCTGTTCGCAAAATGTACGAGTTGCAACAGAATTAGAGGGCCAAAAATACGAATTTTTGCGTAGGTTACGTAATAATAGGCCTAATGGTTGGGCCCTTTGTCGCCTGTAATATAAGAACTTCGTTTTTTTACATTTGGCCTACTATGGTCCGATGGGACTCCAAAAATGGATGGGTGTGGAGTCCATGACTCTTATCCATTTGGTGTGGACTCCAATTTTTTTGATGTGATGCGTCCATGACTCCAAGAATTCAGACCTTAACGGAATCACTGCTTAGGCCTATGGGGTTGCTGGTGGAAAGACACGCCAGAGAAGCTATAGCTTATTCATTGTGGTCATCATGTAACGTTGGCCGTGAATGCATATAGAGCTGGTCAAGCATGAATCTAGATTCTAGAAGCCCATTTTCTGCACTCATGACCGTAATTGAAACTCCCGACCTCTCGATTGCTCGTGAATAAGCTGGTGGCCTGAGCTTTGGCTTTCGTGTGGCGCTTTAGAAATGTGGAGATTACGGTCAAGATTACGACTGACAGGCCAGCGCGTTAGCCATTGCCGATATAACATATAATCAATTATTATTTTAAATTTGTTTATTAAAATTGATTATAATTTTATTACTTTTCTCGGTGGTAGGACCATCAACCCGAGAATGGTCTTCCTTTGACACTCCGCTCTCTTTCTAAAAACTCTTCTCATGCTTTCCTCTCTCATCTTAAGACAGTTTTATTTGGCCCCGCTGAGGTTGTGAGCGCCTCTGAGTAGCCCCCTTGAAGAGGCACCATATAAAATGCATCCAATGAATGAATGAATTGCATTATCGTGAACCGCGGGGTTAATTCCGATTAGCACTGCGTTTAATCAGGTGTAGGGGACATTTCGGCAGTGAGGGGGGAGCAAAGATTTTCCTTTTGCCCGAAAAATCTGATGACCTTTTTTTTAGTCATTCGCCCAAAATCTTCCGAGATTTTTCCGTCCGAAAAATCTGATGACTTTTTTTAGTCATTCGCCCAAAATCTTCCGAGATTTTCCCGTCCGAAAAATCTGATGACTTTTTTAGTCATTTCCTATAAATCTTCAGAAAATATAGCTGTTTTACCCTTAATTTGTGTGCCCGAAAAATCCTCCCGTGCCTGTTTGCCCGAAAAATTTACAAATTTTTCCCCTCCCGCCCGGTGCCTGTTTTGCCCAAAAAACACATTTTCCCGAAATTTGGGGGGCCTTTGCCCTCTGGACCCCCGCCTCCTACGCCTATGCATGGAGGTGACACTGATTGAACTATATCGTGAATGTCAAATCGTATACAAACCCCGCAGAGGAGATCAGAGTGGAAGATCTGCGGCGTCGACGCTTTGTCAGTGCGCATGTACAACCGGAAGTCACGTTTCGCTCCTTTGTCGGTGGCGATATCTCGGACCTCGTGAGGAATGTTCCGGGCTTCGAGAACCTGAAGGACCCGAAGCTGCAGCTGCTTCACCTGCCATGCAAGAAGATGCGCAGATAATTATACACTATCTCTTGAGTCCCGACCGAGATTTGTTGATTGGTGTTTATTGGCATCTTAACTGTATGGATCATTGATGTCTTCAGGGCCTTCTTTTATTGTCGTCTTCATCAACCACAATAATTAATTTAAAGTGCTACTAATTTTATGTGTAATCCTTAATTCTTGTCGATGGCTGGTGGGATAAAAAAAAATGAGATCAACGTCAATCGTCGCGTAGTAAATAAATTGCAAATCTATTTTCCTAGGTACATGTATGTCATTTCCCATATTCTTTGCAAATTGATTCGCCCATCGCGCCATCAAGCATCAACCACTGTCAGCTTCACATAGGCCTATACCCTACAGTGTAGGCCCTACATTTAGACTTAAAGTTAGGCCACTATATTATAGTATAGGTTCACTCATGGGCTGTATACGCTTTCTATGTTGGACGAGATCTAGAAAATTCCTATAAATATTTTTTTATTAGCCTCATCATTAGTAATGCACTTGGCCTTTCATCCATGCACGTGCGGTAGCATGCAGTGGTGCTGCCGTATATACCAACACGTATAGATACTACTTCTGCACAACTTGTGCGGTTAACAATGGAACCACTCTATGTCATTTCTATTGTTGTGGTCGTATAATCTGATTGCGTCTCAACCTACAGACGCTTCATCTTCGCCGCTGACCCGCAAGGTATCTACAAAGATGTGTAGGCAATACGGGTAAGTGCGTTATGTTCCATATAATCTTCAATCAATTATCTGCTTAGGGTTTATGCTATAAATCCTTAGACAGTTAGGCCTACTGCAGATAGGCTGTGTATTGTATGTAGGCCTACAGCGCAACAAATGAATGGCACTAGGTTAGAAGGATAGGAGCGCATGCATGTGCCTTCTCTCTCTGTGTGGGTGCTTAGACGTTGGCATGCATTCGCTCAATTTAGGACAATAGAGTCTATATAAAGGCAAGACTGGAAGATAAGTTCTGAAACGATACTCACCTCTTTATTCATAGATATCGACGAAATGTAAACTTTGACCTTAGCCTCACTCCCGGTCGCCATCTTCGTTCCTTCAAAAAGTAACGATCTAAATTCGGTTGAAGTTTTGAAATGGACCGAGTTGCCAAACTACATGCTACACGCAATCTGCCGTGTTTACCTATAATCCTCCATGTCTTACGAAATATGCCCCGGATTCTATAGGTTCCGTGCTATTAACGCCTTATGGATTAAGGAGCAGCTGCCAATCCCTGCAGTCCTGGTATTGTAGCCTACACATGCAGATCAGCGGCAGAGATATACACGTGACGTAGATGCCCAAACGAAAACACAGAAACTAAACACCAGTATATAATATATAGCAGCAACCGCCGCTGCAACAGGGTGTAGGAGGCAGCGGCAAAAGAAGATTGAGTCGAAGCAGAAGCCAGGAAACTATCGAAGTCCAGATGTATAGGCCGAGAAATTCCTGTCTTCTTCGTCTGCGTACAAAAAGCATCACGTGCGCTTTCCTGCCTGTCTAGGCCTATAGGCCTACACTGCAACATCCAGTTCCGACCAAAGCACAAACATACACACAAACATACATGCAGGCAAACACAAACACACGCAAGCAACATGAAGAATGCAAACAAGAAGACAATGATCAAATGCCTCTGTTCAAAACAAACTCTAGGTGTAGTCCTATAGACACGCATGTAACCAACAATAGGGCCAATAGCTGCACCATATAGGCTTTTGAAGAGGTGCAATATAAATTTATAGCATGAATGAACCGAGCAGTCGACGAATACAGATGTTCCAGTTTCATTTCAGTTTAGGGCTGAAAGTGCTTTGACAACGTAGCCGGGTCTCATGAGGCGGACAGCGGCGAGACCCTTTGTCCGAAAACTTTTTCCCGACGACCATGTTATTTTTTCTGATGATCTTTTTGGTATTCGTTGTAATATGTAGATGTCCAAAACTAGGTAGAGTCTTATACAGGGCTTTTTTAACGTGCAGTTGTACACAAAATGTGCAGTTCTAAATGGATTTGTGCAGTTGAAGAAGCATTTCTGTAACAAGTTCTATGAAGTTAAAACTAGCAAAAAGATCATTGTTATCCGATTGGAAGTAATTTATCATGGAGGATGGGAAGGAAAAGAAGGGTTGTGCAGTTCTAAAAATTCCTTAAAAACAGCCCTGGTCTAATAATATTGCCATCGAGTTTCTGATGAATGCATAGGCCTAAATGGTAAACAGCTGGGTGACCCGGCTAAGACCCGTTAACGGCAAACCACGAAAATCAATGACGGTTTGCAGACCCGGGCAGACCTTGCTCACTTTCAGTCTGGTTTAGATAAGATTACTTAGGCTACTCAAATTCATAGAGTTTTGATTGTCTTAGTAGGCTACAGATGATTCAATAAATGAACACGGTATATATTATCGGTCTATAATCTTCTGCTTCACATTGGCTATCAAATTTATGGTGCTCATAAGTGTGTTAATTGTGCACATGTAAGTCTATTACACACAGGTAAGCTGACGCAACCAGGGCCGGATTAAGGCATGTTCAACATGTTCGACCGAACTTTAGGGGTAGGAGGCCCACACATGCGGAAAAAATTTCCACGAAATATTTTTGATTTTTTTGCAAATTTCAACCAGACCACAGTCACCACAAAAAGGTCATCAACTTTTTTGGAGGAAAATAAAAGAATTTTCGGCCGAAGAGCCGCAAAATTTTTCCAACAGGGCCCCACATTTTTTAATCCGGGTCTGGACGCAACTGCACATGTTTGCATTGATTCATGTAGGCCTATGGGTCTACGTGTGTGCGTGTGTTTGGATGGTGGGTGGGTTATTGAGTGGGTGTATACGCTACCTTCTTTGGGTGTAGACACAAAAAGTAGAACACGATAAAACTAAAAATTTAATAGTTCAAGTGTTTATACAACTGATCGAAGTTAACTTACGAAATATGCAATTCTTAATATTTCGTTTAGCATTGAAATACACTTAGAAATTAATTAGGCCTAATAAAAAACGATAGCCACAATGATTCATGTGCAGCTTAGTGGACTATAATACTATGCAACACGACGGCTAAGCCTTCGCCGAAGCAATCAAAGACGCTTTTATGGACAGAGTCTTAGAGCAGCAGTGATGTACGTAGGCTACTGGTACTTTGGCAGGCGAATGACCAGAGATGACCAGTTCAGTTTAGTCGGATAATTTCAATGATCAAGAAGTGAAAATATTTTAACAAATATCCGTTGTATTGAATATAATGAAGTCTATAAACCGCCATTGATTTTAGTGCTGAACTATAAAAGACGTCTTGCAGGTCTGCACCAAATCTGGGTTTATTTTGGTGAGTTGGCCATTTATACTCGGGGCACGGACATTCCCTCCTGGACAAGCCCCCGGACAAGCCCCCCCGGACAAAAAAACCTGGTAGAACATAATGCGTGTAAGTGGTATTACCAAATATTCTTGCTTAAATTGGAGCTGGATTGATGAAACTATTCCTGCTTAAATTGGAACTGGATTGATGAAAATATTCTTGCCTAAATTGGAGCTGGATCGATGAAAATATTCTTGCTTAAATTGGAGCTGGATTGATGAAAATATTCTTGCTTAAATTGGAGCTGGATATATAAAATAAGAGTTATTTAAATGAAAGTTGGATTAAACAAATTTTTGTCCAATTGGAAGCTGGATTGATGACAAAGATTCATGCTGTCCTAAATTACTCCAACAGATATCATGTATTAGCCTCATATCGGAGTGACTGAACGACACTTAACAAGCTATAAGTTCAAGTCTGGATGACAGCGACAGGTGTTTACCCGTATGACACTAACTAGTTGACACAGCAGGGCGAACTGGATAATTAGCCCAAGTTTAAGCAAATAATACCTACAGAAATAGGCTACATGTATGTGCAGCAAAGGGGGAATTGTCCGGGGAGTTAATGTCCTAGGCTAAATCAGGGGAAAATTGTCCGGGGGTTTTGTCCCGGGGCTTTGTCCGGGGGTTGTCCAGAGGGAAATATCCTACACTCTTATATTTACAACACATGAATATTCTGTGAAATAACTTAAATTCAATATTAACTGGCTGTATACACTAGATAATTTTTGGTCCACTAATTTCAATTTTAAACTCCACAATCAAGATCTCACGTTGTCAATTGACGAATGATTTATAACCTGGTGACGCTGAAGAATAGCTCTGCGCAGAAATAAGCCATTTTGACATCTCAATATATAGCAGGTCACTCGATATAATTATATTCCCTCTTCTAGTCTTCTTGATAATTCGTATCGACATGTCTAACATGTAGGCCTTTAGGTCAGGTCCTCCAGAGTTTAGAGTCTAGACAGTTAGCAGGCTCTTGCAGAATATTAATGTCCTGGGAATCTATAGGTGGTTGAAACGTTGGATTGTTTATGTATTAAGAAAATTTGGCCGGAGACTTCAGACAACTTGAAAGCTTCGTTAACTTTTAAGTCCTTAAGCGCAGGCACGACCCGCTGCGCATGCGCACACAAAATTAATAGGCTAACATGATAACATCCATTCAGCTTATTGTCGATATGGTTTTCGAGTCTCTGACGACTTTTACGACTGATAATTTTAGAGTTGTAATTACATTTTGTTCTACTCATTTGACGAGCATTTTGTCGACCATCATCAGAACAAGCGCAAATCCCACTTAATTTGAACAAAGGATGTCTAAAATCGCTTAAATGAATATTGAATAGGCTAGTCTGGGTTTTTCTGGGTTTCTTTCAGTCTTAATTTACACTTCATGAACATCAATATCTCCGGATATTGTTTGGCACACCTGAGGGATCATATATACCTCGGGGGGAAAATGCTAATAACGAAAAAAAATAATAACGATAATTTATATGGCACCGTAACACAGTCATGCCGTTATAAAGGTGCCTTACAAAGCGGTTAATATATACAAACGTCATAATTTACACTTAATTGAAGTTAATATCTGATGACAGTTGACCCAATCAGAGAATCAGGCTACAATCTGCAGGTAGGCCTAAGCAGGTTCAATCTTTAATGAGATAATAATGTAGGCCTACACAATACACATGTCTTAATTTACACTTCATGAACATCAACAGCTGACACGTACGCATGGTTATAACCACTCTTAAGCACACAAACACATATATAAGTACCTTCGATTCATTTTTTGTATGTCATATCTTACATAAATCTCTTAT
The DNA here is from genome assembly GCA_949752735.1 of Lumbricus terrestris. Taxonomy (NCBI): domain Eukaryota; kingdom Metazoa; phylum Annelida; class Clitellata; order Crassiclitellata; family Lumbricidae; genus Lumbricus; species Lumbricus terrestris. The sequence goes on from OX457036.1 coordinate 22,687,906, forward strand.
ATACAGTACACAATGTCTGAAAATGAAACACCTTCTATACACAGACAAAATGTTGTCGCCTTCAAACGTATAAATCCGACCAAACTTTCTGGATGTACATGTAGCTGACGGTAGCTGAGCTCAGTTGCCACATAAAAGACGTCGATTCTCATCATATTTCTGACTCAACATTGAAGACTGGTTGTTGTTGTTCTTGTCGTTAATTGTTATCATTGTTGTCGTTGTCTGCATGTGACTCAGTTGCTGTCGTTGTTGTCCACGAAGTCCGGCGACCTCTGTGCGAATCCTGCCGTCTCCGAGAGAGGAGTGAGGCTGCTCGGACTGAACGGTTTCGTGTGACCGCTTGATCCATCCACCGACCAATAGCCTCCCTCTTTCATCTCCAAATATCTTGTACATCTACAAGAAATCAATTCCATCAATTCCACTTTCAATTAAAACGACTCTCTTTGTCGTATATCTCAATTGCTCAAAACTCATTTTGAAGACGGATATTTTTATGGTCTCACGCAACGGAAGCGCCTCTGATTAGTGTGCTCTGCGAGAGAGGCGCTATATAAATGTACAGATACAATGCAATACAATGGCCTGTATAGTGGCTAGAGTGATGGACTGTCAACCGAGCAGACGGGGGTTAAAATCTCCTTAGTCCTTGGCCTGCCATGAGGTCCAGTATGCACTTTGGTGTTGGGGGAGTTTCTCACTTCCAATCAGTCAGTGGGTCCCTGGACATGAAAAATCACCGAGGTGCTTGTCCACCATGACGTCACGAATGGCGCAATTGCAAAATCCAATATGGCCGCCACCGGCCATATTGGAAAATTAGTCTTTATTTTTTCTTGCACGATATGCAAGTGTAATAACTCTAATATTACTAATTCAGGTATGTAGAATTCATTTCTGATATTTAATTTGTCATACGGGGTCATCTGAAGGTCATACGGGCATTTTCAAGGTCATTTAATACATTTTTTTCATTTATCACAGCATATGCACGTGTAATACCTCAAATAATACTGATTCTAACATGCAGAATTCATTTATGATATTGTTTTTGTCATCCGGGGTCATCTGAAGGTCATAGGGTCAACTTCAAGGTCATTCTTTAATTTCTTCATTACTCACATCATGTGCACGTGTAATACCTGAAATGTTACCCATTCAGATATGTCGAATTCATTTAGGCTATGATACTGTTTTTGTCATCCCGGGTCATCTGAAGGCTATAAGGTCATTGTCAAGGTCATTGTGTTGCATCAATGATGCGGATTATAACTTGAATGAATGCAACAGTATAAAGGTGTTATAACTTTAATCAAGCAACTTTAGTCAGCTAATTATGTCATGTTATAAGTCGATGCTGCCTTATGTCATTTTTCAGTGTTTTTACAGGAAGAGTTCTTTGTCTTCCCATGACAATATATCACGCAGAAATTTGAGGCAGCGCGACAACCACAGCGTAGAGTGTTACACTTTCCAGCACACTTGCATATTGTGAGCAGACTTCGCGGTAAAGGAAGCAGACATTTCGATGGAAGCAGTGCACCAAAGTGTTCCTTCCATCCGTGATGTAATGGCTCTAGTTCTGCACCGCGTTCATTGTTTGTTGCAAGTAGTTGGCATGCTCTGTGCACCAGGAAGGCCCCTCGCTGGATGTGGCCTCTGATCTCGCTGCTTGTAGGAGGAAGAGCGTCAATTCCGACTGTGGATGTGATATAGTTTTCTAGTCTCAGCTGGTCGAACGTCTCACATGTTGTATTTGACCTTGCTCCTGCCCAGACACGTACCAAGTACTTCTCTGCTAATTCTGCATCTTGTTCTAACAGCGTGTCTGTCTCTCCAAAGTTTGTCAGATACTGTACTGGGTCGCAGGCTAAAGCTGCATGTTTCGATCCCACCTTACTCATGCAGTCGTCTCCTGTCAACACATGTGCCTTGATGACTGCTTTGGCCAGGGATGCTCCAAGTTCAGATACCGCTTGATGAAGTGGAAGCATTCGCCGATGTTCACCAGTGCCATACTGCTGCCACATCTCCTGCAACCCCAGGTCAATGAAGTATGGTGTGTAGTGTAGCAATACTGCGAAAGTGTCCGTGTCGTTTGAGACTACGACAAGTCTCTTGCACCGTTGCACACGAACAGCCCAGTCTACGTGCACCACCAGCCTGGCATCCGCCTCCTCGATCCAGTTCAACAGGTCTGGGATCTCTTCTCCGCCAGTCGACATTGCGGGAAGTGCTTCATCTTCAGAAACAAGAGAGCTAGCAATGACTGTTACATTGCCATATTCTCGATTGCTAGCAATATCTCTCACCAGAAGCTGCAGGTTTCGCTTGTTTTCCATCGATGCCCAGAACTTTTCCAGTTGATGAGGAATTGGCGTGTCTCTGTTCATGCCGATAATTGCGATGCCTGATGTTGAGTCAGCACGCCGCATGCGCTCCCCTTCCTTAAGAGACATCTCAATGTAAGAGTCGAGTACCAGATGGACATACTTCACGTTTTGGCAGAGGGTTGAAGCAGAGCTTATGACGGCGTCGATGATCCTACCAATGTTTGGAAATTGTGTGAGCGGCAACTGCCGAATCCTAGACATAAAATCTACCACAACATGAGTATCAAGATTAGACTCCTGGCACCATTTGGTGAGGTCAAGTTTAGGCTCAATCTCTCCCACAAGTAGCGACTTGTTGGTGTGAGCTGGAATATCGCCATCAAATAATGGAGACGCTGAGACCAAGTTGTGTGAAAGTATCTGCCTGATGTCCATACCCCGTTCTTTAGCAATGTCCATGTTCCTATGTGCCTCTGATATGTCCTTGGATGACAGTTCATTCTTCTCCGTTTCCATTGTTGATGCTGTCTTCTGAGGCTGGTCGGTGAATCGTGGCAGTTTCGACTTCGATATGGTCATGCTAATTTTCTTTGTCTTTTCTACTAAGCGATCCCGTCTGTACGAGCGGTAGGCATCCTTGCCATCCTCTAGAAAGTTGAGCAGACGCTTTGCGACTGCTCGGTCAGCAGCTACTTTTGTCAGCAGATTGTGTAACGGAACGGTGGATACATTGATTGTCACCAAGTATGGATTCTGCCGCTCTAGCACGAAGTCTAAGAGCTTCGACACGTTGTGCATGGTTGAATGTGAGACGGCGAGTTGTGCTCAATGCATGCTGTAGATGGCACTCTGTATGACTCATGGATTGGTTCGAAGTTAGAATGTTCAGGAGGCTAGTGATAGACCCAATCTCGTGGAACAAAGAAAATTAGCATGACACGGACACTTTCGCAGTATTGCTACACTACACACCATACTTCATTGACCTGGGGTTGCAGGAGATGTGGCAGCAGTATGGCACTGGTGAACATCGGCGAATGCTTCCACTTCATCAAGCGGTATCTGAACTTGGAGCATCCCTGGCCAAAGCAGTCATCAAGGCACATGTGTTGACAGGAGACGACTGCATGAGTAAGGTGGGATCGAAACATGCAGCTTTAGCCTGCGACCCAGTACAGTATCTGACAAACTTTGGAGAGACAGACACGCTGTTAGAACAAGATGCAGAATTAGCAGAGAAGTACTTGGTACGTGTCTGGGCAGGAGCAAGGTCAAATACAACATGTGAGACGTTCGACCAGCTGAGACTAGAAAACTATATCACATCCACAGTCGGAATTGACGCTCTTCCTCCTACAAGCAGCGAGATCAGAGGCCACATCCAGCGAGGGGCCTTCCTGGTGCACAGAGCATGCCAACTACTTGCAACAAACAATGAACGCGGTGCAGAACTAGAGCCATTACATCACGGATGGAAGGAACACTTTGGTGCACTGCTTCCATCGAAATGTCTGCTTCCTTTACCGCGAAGTCTGCTCACAATATGCAAGTGTGCTGGAAAGTGTAACACTCTACGCTGTGGTTGTCGCGCTGCCTCAAATTTCTGCGTGATATATTGTCATGGGAAGACAAAGAACTCTTCCTGTAAAAACACTGAAAAATGACATAAGGCAGCATCGACTTATAACATGACATAATTAGCTGACTAAAGTTGCTTGATTAAAGTTATAACACCTTTATACTGTTGCATTCATTCAAGTTATAATCCGCATCATTGATGCAACACAATGACCTTGACAATGACCTTATAGCCTTCAGATGACCCGGGATGACAAAAACAGTATCATAGCCTAAATGAATTCGACATATCTGAATGGGTAACATTTCAGGTATTACACGTGCACATGATGTGAGTAATGAAGAAATTAAAGAATGACCTTGAAGTTGACCCTATGACCTTCAGATGACCCCGGATGACAAAAACAATATCATAAATGAATTCTGCATGTTAGAATCAGTATTATTTGAGGTATTACACGTGCATATGCTGTGATAAATGAAAAAAATGTATTAAATTTTATTTTTATTTATTTTTATTTATTTATTTATTTTTTTCCTCAACCCCGTATGACAAATTAAATATCAGAAATGAATTCTACATACCTGAATTAGTAATATTAGAGTTATTACACTTGCATATCGTGCAAGAAATAATAAAGACTAATTTTCCAATATGGCCGGTGGCGGCCATATTGGATTTTGCAATTGCGCCATTCGTGACGTCATGGTGGACAAGCACCTCGGTGATTTTTCATGTCCAGGGACCCACTGACTGATTGGAAGTGAGAAACTCCCCCAACACCAAAGTGCATACTGGACCTCATGGCAGGCCATGGATCACCTCCAGGACAGATTTTTCAAGATGTCTCCTCCCACCACTTGCATCTGCATCGCGTAACCAACTTATATATCTATATAATTATATATATTATAATGAGCACATTGGCCATGCGCTGGCTATATATGGGAAGATCTGAGGACGAGGTAGAGGCCTGACCACACCCTCGTACATGCACGGAGACTAAGAAAATTAAGTCGCTGACACTTCTTATACCACTGCTGCCTCTCTCTCTGGTTACATGTAGCCTTAGTGATTTCTCTTCTCTTCTAATTCCATTTGCTTAAGTCTCCTTTCTTTCATGCATTCGTCCATCCATTCATCCATCCATCTATCTATCCATCCACCCATCCATCCATCCAATTGGGGGATAGGCCTAAACCTGAAAAGAATTAGGCCAGGCGCATGACAGTTTTGTCTACGCCTATAGTTACGTTTCCATTTACTGGTCGATATATATTGGTGCCATGGTATCTGAATTTCAAGGGAACGTTCGTAATCGTAATCGTAATCTCAAGATTTCTACAGCCCCACCAACAAGCGAAGTCGCGGGAACCAGTTTATTTGCAGGCGCGCAATCAAAACAAAATTGATGGGTCTATAGGTAGATGATCGGGCGGTCAGAGTACTGTATCAGTCAACTCCAAATGAACAGTACCATACGTACCCGAGAAGAATGAGAGGAATCAGTAGCAGCGGACCGGAAACGAGAAACACAGTACCACTCATCTTCGACATCGTCGCCGTAAATATGGCGTTATGTACAACAGGACCAACGAACGACACCAACGCCTGTGCACTGTGTAACAGTGCGTACACCGACCCTGTCAACAACAGCAACAACAAGAGCAACAATGATAACAACAGAAACTTGCATTGATTAAACTAAATCGTATTGTAATATCTTTATCTTGTAATGCAAAGTAATTGAATTGTAGTAACGAAGGACGTGAAAGTATTATAGTACTAGCAATTTTTATGCAGTGCAGAGCTCGCGAATATGCTGTGCCCCGCGCTTGGCTTTCGAGTGGTGCTTTAGAAGTTTGGAGATTACGATTACGATTACGACCAGTGTTACCACTAGAAGCGCGGTGCCATGCTTATAGCATAGACTAATCTATAGCGTAGTGGAATAAAGTTAACACGACCAATTTTATTGTAACAAGTTATAGCTTGTTACTGTTTAACGACGACACTGTGTCATAACAAAGACGATTGTGTCGCCCTCCTTCTTTATCGAGGCTTGGGACTGGCGCTGGCACTGGCATAGTGCGAATAGTGGCGGAGGTCGTGCCTCAAATCAGATGCTATATTATATATAGGCGGCATAGTTTGACTATGGGCTCTTATAAGAACCCCGAGAGCTTAATGGGTTCGAAAATAAATCTGAAGCGGATTAACATTTTAGAGACGTATTATAATTATGGGAAGAGACTCCAGAGGGCCGCCCGATTAATCTGCGAGGACTTCTTTGGAGGAGGAGGGGGAGGGCGAAGACTGGATTGGCTGCATGGTCATCTGTTTTACTTTTAATGGAAGATAAAACTGCAATCATCGCTATAGATAAAAGATGTTGCTATGAAAAGACTTCATTGCTATTGGACAGTCTGTTTATCGCAGTATTTACTACAGGAATAATGATTTTGTTGGTCGACTTTTAATTAATTGTCGAATCGTCCTATCGTGACTACAAGCATTCGAAGCCAAACGTCTGTAGAGAGTGTAGGATGAGGATTAATTAAATCAAAGCACACCTTTACCTTGTTCATCCTAATTAAATCAAAGCACACCTTTACCTTGTTCATCCTAATTAAATCAAAACACACCTTTACCTTGTTCATCCTAATTAAATCAAAACACACCTTTACCTTGTTCATCCTAATTAAATCAAAGCACACCTTTACCTTGTTCATCCTAATTAAATCAAAACACACCTTTACCTTGTTCATCCTAATTAAATCAAAACACACCTTTACCTTGTTCATCCTAATTAAATCAAAACACACCTTTACCTTGTTCATCCTAATTAAATCAAAGCACACCTTTACCTTGTTCATCCTAATTAAATCAAAGCACACCTTTACCTTGTTCATCCTAATTAAATCAAAACACACCTTTACCTTGTTCATCCTAATTAAATCAAAGCACACCTTTACCTTGTTCATCTTAATGAATTGAAAGTACACCTTTACCTTGTTCATCTTAATGAATTGAAAGTACACCTTTACCTTGTTCATCTTAATGAATTGAAAGCACACCTTTACCTTGTTCATCTTAATGAATTGAAAGCACACCTTTACCTTGTTCATCTTCCCCCATCTGCTGTGATGCCAACGATCGTCCGATGGCAAACGGAACCAAGTGGAACACTTGCACAACGGCAGCTACAATAACAATGACATTGGATGGAAGGGTGGATAAATGGATGACATGGATAGATGGACATACTGGATGGGTAGATGGATGGATGACCAGATGGAAGGGTTGGGTGGGTGAATTGGTGAATGTATGGTTGGGTGGATGCATGGATAGAAAGACAAATGAACGAATGATTGGAAGGATGTATTAATGGATGGCTGCATGGCAGGATGGTGGATGGATGGGTGGACAAAAGGATAGATTGGAAGGATGGATTGGGGTGGGTGGATTAAAGGATGGATTGGTGGATGGGTGGAATAAAGGATGAACTGGTGGATGGGTGGATGAGTGAGCATATGGATTGAGAGTATAGTTTAGGCCCTACGTCTTACTGCTGTTGGTCAATTGTTTTGCAGCATATGTTATAGAATTTGCAATATAAACATATCATGTAATAATTTAGCATGCGTGTGAAATATACTCGATGATGGATTTTAATTTCCTTAATACACGACTGAATGTCATCCACTAAATGGTGCCAGGTGGATTTAAGACGACCTCAGTTCTGTTGGCAGACAACATCGCGCTGTCCATAAAATGTTGAAGGACATTAAAATGTTGTGGGTCGCGGTGGTGCAGTGAAAATTTCTGAAGGGTCGAGCCGGAGGGTTGCTGGTTCGAATTCACATCGAGCCGACTCGTACAAGGACCTTGGGCAAGTCCTTCACGAGTTCGCAATTGCTCAGCGCTTCGGCGTGAAACTCCGATGTAGGCTAATGTCCGCTCTGCAGTCGGGAGCGCCTATTGCTTTCAAAATACGCTTTCAAGATTCATCAAGATCTCTTTTTCAGCGCTATATGAGTCTTTGTACCGATATAGAATCATTGGACTTGACTGATTCACGAGCTAGGACGCTGACGTTCAATAAGCCGTGCTTCTACGTGCGTATATGCACATTGCACAGCTACCATGCATGCTGCAGGTCTTCACAGTTTGACGACAGATTAGCGCTAATGCCTCAATTTCCTCTTCAGCGGTCTAGGAATAAAGTCCTAAGACTTTATGCACATACGGATACGTGTACGCCTGTTCGGCCACTTCCCCTCTGCAACCGATACATCATCTGAACGACACTTTGATTAAATTCAACCTCTGCCAAATGCAGACAAAACTGTTCCAATAAGATGGAGGCGCGGTGGTGTAGTGGACTTGTCCGTTGCCTTGCAGCAGGAGGGAGGGTTGCAGGTTCGAATTCACCTCAAGCCGCCGCGTAGGGACCTTGGACAAGTCCTTCACTCGCAATTGCTCGGGCGCTTCGGCGTGAAACTCCGATACAGTGTCCGCGCTATTTAAACTGGAGCGCCTCTGAAGTAGCGCTATGGAAATGGAGAAATAAAATGAAATAAATGGACGAAGCGTAAGCGTATACATTGCCTGCAGCCCTGCATGTCATTACAGCATGTAAAGTCATTAAGACAGAGCATTTTCACCGAGGGTCCAAATTGAAGTTCGACCTCTCTTTCATGACCTCGCTTTCACGATTCATTAAGATCTCTTTTGCATCGCTACATAAGTCTTTGCTCGCAATGAGACATTGCCCGACCTTCGACCCCGTATATATCAATCCTTATAATATTATATCAATGCCATGTCATTCTGTAATGTTTTAAGACGCACCTGCAACTGTTTGCTGACAATGATGGGGCCTGTTGAAACATATATACACGTATTTCTAAGTTATAAGTCTGACCTAATCTAATAAAAGACTTCTGTAAAAGTGTAAAGCCGTAATAGACCTGCTAATCATAATGCACAAGCTCTCAATCCTTTTCAATCCATTGATTTATTGGCAGTTCGCCAATGCAAAATTCAGCAACCGTTGCATTATGCATGTATAGGCCTATATACTGGACATTGCCCTTGTCCTAACAGTCATATTTTTGCTCTACTCTACAAAACAAGAATTTTCTAGTCCTCATCGATTAAATAGTCACAAGACGAAAACTATGTTTGCCACGGGATTGCAAAGTATATGTACCTGTACAGAAACTATTTGCCAACACGTAATTGACAGCATTGACTATATATATGCCACTGGACAAATGCTTAGCCAATTCTTAAAAACCGAAAAATGTAATTTATGGATGAATTTTGACTGCAAAACTTAATCGAAGTTATCGAACACTTCAGAAATAAATACATTCGAAAGGCAAAGGGAAATGCGAAGCCAGTTTCCATTAAAATAGAACTTTGAATTTGTCATGCTCTTTGTAATATGCTTGCTGTGTGCACACGACTAAAATGCTATAGATCGTACACAGGCGCTGCTTATTCTCATTATGTTTGTGCATGACTATACAAAATATCAATGTCTATATACTGTCCGACACGGCGACAGGCAATGAATGCATCATTCACGTACATCTGACGCCTCAGCGGATAGCCACTCTTACATCAGGTTCTGTCAGTGATTGATCGCTCGGCGGTGAAACCTTCATAGACCAGTGTTTAACCTAGACGTCTCGAGGAGGGGGAATGTTGGGGGGGAAGGTCAACACAAGAATAACATATCCACTCCCAGAATAATTCGAGAGGTGTTGTCTTCATGCATATACGTACCATTTCGCCTCCAGACAAATTATAGACGTAACATTTTCACCCTTTCAGAAAATTTCGATAGCTGCTGTTCCATGCTCGCATGTAGATTATATTATAGGGCCTTTGTGAAATTTCCCCACCGCTCAGAATATAATGTATGTACATACGTATGCATATATTTATGTAGCCTATGTATGTACGCATGTATGTATGTATGTATGTATGTATGTATGTATGTATGTATGTATGTATGTATGTATGTATGTATGTATGTATGTATGTATGCATGCATGCATGTATTATGTATGTATGTATGTATGTATGTATGTATGTATGTATGTATGTATGTATGTATGTATGTATGTATGTATGTATGTATGTATGTATGTATGTATGTATGTATGTATGTATGTATGTATGTATGTATGTATGTATGTATGTATGTATGTATGTATGCATGCATGCATGTATTATGTATGTATGTATGTATGTATGTATGTATGTATGTATGTATGTATGTATATATGTATGTATGTATGTATGTATGTATTTATTTATTTATGTATGTATGTATGTATGTATGTATGTATGTATGTATGTATGTATGTATGTATGTATGTATGTATGTATGTATGTATGTATGTATGTATGTATGTATGTATGTAAGTATGTATGTATGTATGTATGTATGTATGTATGTATGTATGTATGTATGTATGTATGTATGTATGTATGTATGTATGTATAATATATGCGCGTGTATGTGTGACAGTGTGCATGTTAAAGTCTATTAAAAGCGTCATTTCAATTGATATCATGATATTAGTACGCGTTCATCTAGACTGTATACAATTGAGCGTATACTTAAGCGTTAGTTATTGCACTTCTGGTGGTACTCAAAGAAAACCAGGTCGCAATGAATGATCTTTTAGTGTTGGAGACAAGAGCGTTTTTGCACAGACCAGCAGCGCGCGGTCAAAGAGAGGCGTATATACGGTGCCAGCGCAGCACTGCAGGCGCCGTGTCTGCAATGCCTGAACCCCCTTGGGTCCCAGCCACTCGGGTCCCACGCAGTTAACGCTGCATGCCGACATTAATCGATACTATGCCGTTGCCTAGCAACGCCCTAGCGTCAGCAGCAGCAGCAGCGGCATTGATCAGTGGGGTTAGAGGGAGTTAGGCTGCGTTGGTGCTGCTGAGTCGGTGACGGTTGAGCCCTTCACTGTTCAGATGCGGCAGCTGAACCGATGGCGGCTGCAGAGACATTGCCTGTTCAAGACTCACGCCACAGTCCACTGTGGGTGAAAGCCCTCAGCTGCAATGGCTAGTGTCAACAGGCACTTATGTGTTGCTGCGGATAAATGTTATCTCGTTGCTCGTCAGGGTTAAGGAAAGGAAAACTCATGTGAGTGATGAATGTGTGGATCAATTGAAAACGAGGAAACAATATCTGATGCACCGAATTTGAACATTTTCAAACAAAGATTGTTTGAAGAGATATTCAACAGAAAGCGCTCATAACTTAATAACGACAACAACAACAACAATAATAATAATATAATAATATAATAATAACAATGATAATAGTAATAATAATAACAGTAATTATTATAATAATGTAATCATAAATAAATAAATATATAAAATAAAATAAATAGCTGCCTCTTTGCGTCGATGTCTGGTGCAGAAGGCTTCGATCGATGGCGCTTCAAACTTAGGCCATATATATACATTGTATATATATAATATATAATATATATATATATTATTGTGTATATACGTATATATAGCCTTTTCACATCGGTTGGATGAACATGTTTCAGCGTCTGCTGAGTTCCTTAAAGGCCACATACGCACAAACACTCATAGAGGCATGCATGCATCCATCCATCCATCCATCCACAATTCCACATACATACATACATACAAGCATGCATGCATACATGATACAATCCATGCATGCTAACATACAACTGCTCTTAAATAGGCTACGTCGTCAATTAGAAACACGTCAGCAACAGCCGATACATTTTTCTATTACGTCTGTCAACGTTGTCGTTGTCTTTGTAAATTATTTCTGAAGTGTATTTATTGCACTGTTAACGCATTTCGACATTCGCTGACATGATGATGCATCCATTCATTAATTAATTATCAACCACATTTCATAATGTGATATATAACCTATACACTATAAGCCCATATCACTTGCAGGGACACACACACTCACACTCACACACACACACTCACGCTCACACACACACGCGCTCGCGCATACGCACACGCGCTTACACGCATGCACTCACAAACACGCACGCACAAACACGCACGCACAAACACGCACGCACAAACACGCACGCTCACTTACGTGGTCACATGTAGTAGTCCTCACTGTTGAAGGGATTATAATTATTATGAGTGTGGCCAGCATAATGTTATAATGTTTTAGCAGGAAGTAATAATAATTATTATAGTGGCTCTGATTACATCGCGTGGCGTCCATTCGAACGAGCAGCGTTGCTATGGTAAATAAAATCATCAGATCAATTCGTTGAAAAACTGAGCAGACGACAGAGACCATGATTTTATTATAGCCTATGCGGTCGATATATGAAATCCGAGCATATTTAGCTTTACATTTACATTTGAGAAACGACCTTCGATTGATTGATGACTTTGGAGGCTTGGACGACGGCTTAGATATACATGTAAGGTACGGGTAGCATATTACCATTCTCTAACCGATTTCGTAAGCCGGTCAGAGGAATAGAATGATTACATTGTGGAAAAAGCGAAGACCATAGGGGGGAGAAGGTAGTTGATGTTAGCAGTTATTGGTGAAGCTGTAGGCTATTAGCTTCACCAACAACTGCTAAAGAACCAACGGAAAAATCTTAAGAATCTAATGACGACACTAACCCTAATACTAAGCCTAACCGACCATGAGGACGCAAAAATCTGAAGAATCTAATGACGACACTAACCCTAAGACTAATCCTAACCGACCCTCACGACGCGAAACCTTACCTTATACGCGAACGACACCATGCTTAAATTTACCTATAAAGAGCCGTAAAGTGACACATAATTACCTGTCCAAATGTTCCTCCATACGTAGGGTAATTATTTGCAAGAAATTTGAAACGTTTTACATTGCAATTCGTGTAAAATCGTGAGAGCCTGCCGACGCGCACGTGTTGTTGACAGTTTAGAAGGGATGGTCAGAAATTGTACTCCACAACCTTCTCCCCCCTATATGGTCTTCGCGTCTTCCACAATGTAATCATTGTATTCCTCTATAGCCGTCTTACGAAATCGGTTAGAGAATGCTAATAAGCGTACGGGTAGCCTATACGTGTCATTTCTCACTGCAAAGTGCAAGCCAACGCATCAACTAAGAGCAAGTGTTTGGAAATCTTGTTAACTCGTTCGGAAATTCACTTGTCACTCCATACAATAAATAATATTAAATATTATTATTACATCGTAGTAGAGTATCTCACAGTGTCAGTCAGATCAACAGAGTTTCTCATGCAGTGCAGTCACAGTGCTTGCCCATCTTATCTATGTATCGATCAGCTGAGCCTTGCAATAATTGTAAAGCATCAGATCAATGAAGCATCTAAGATTAGCGTATGCATCTGATCAGTTTACAATGTATGTATACATGAATGTACAAATCGCCCATTCAAAGATTTCTACTCAGAGGCTCTCCCGACTACAGCGTGGACACTGACTCGGAGTTTCACGCCGAAGCGCATTAGCAATTGCGAATGAAGGGCTTGCTCAGGGTCCTTACATGCTCGACGAAATCGTAATAGATTCGATTGTATTCAGGGCTTAAAGTGTGGCTGGACGGTCATGGACGGCGTACAGGCACTTATTTTTCCACACTTTAATCGTAATCGTAGGCCTAATACTAGGCTATGGACAGCCCCTAGATTCAATTATATTCTGTTCTTCATACTGTTTAGAACAGCACTATAACATCCGTTGCATTGTGCTGTACTATACTGACTATATATAGACTATAGATAATAGATTATAGACTATAAACTATAGACTACTAGCTGAAATACCCGGCGTTGCCCGGGAAATTTCGGTTTTTAGTCCCCAGCCAAGCTGAGTCGCTGACCCCGCTCCCACTCCGCCTTTCTCACCCCGCCTTCTTCCATCGGCCACAACCCGGCCCCGGCCTGCGGTGCCTGGCGTTCTCCGTGAAATGTAGGGTTTACGCCCAACCCATCTCCCTGCAGCCGCCTCTGCGGGGCGGTTTCGCTCGGCATTTGTCGGTGAATCTTGGTTCTTTTGCCTAAACCCGTCCGCCCTAAATAATGTCCAGATGGCCTACACACGACGGCACAGTATAATATTAATTACCGGTTTCCATTGTCATTATCTTGCGATCAACCATTCATAATTATTATCAGCGTTTTTAGTATAATTATTTTGCGAAAGCGTGCGCTATAAAATCGGCCGTTTAAAGTGAAGGGAAGAAGTGATGACGTCATAAATCTTTGGATTCTTTTAAAAGGGTTCTGAAACTTCCGGCGACCAATCTTAAATATTGCGTTAACTTTCGGAAAGAAGATTAAAAGTTTCAAACTCGGGAAACGGTAAGATTTTTGGATCGCGAAGCCCGATAGTGTTCCCCGGTGATGCTAAAAAGTATTTTTGTAAATATTGAGAAAAATCGGTCGGGTGGATAAGAAGAAAATTGGTTCATTAAATTGTTACGACTTGTATTTTATAGGTTTAGATAGAGTATAGACTATGAACTCTAGAATCTAGACTATATTTACAATAGATTATAGAAACTAATGACTACATAGAGACTATAGAGACTATAGAGTCTAGAGACAATAGACTATAGATTAGATCATTTTATATCAGAGCACAGTGCATTATAGAGTACAGTTATAGAGCAAAGTAGATAAGATAAGATTAGATTACAGGTGCCTACATATGGGTAGACGATGAGGCCCCCTGTGCAATTGTCAACAACGATTAGATTAGATTAGATAAGATTAGATTGCTGATGCTTAGGCCTACATAGGTAGACGATGAAGCTACCCTGTGCAGTTGCCAACAAGGATTAGATCAGATTAGATTAGATTAGAGTATAGATTAGATTAGATTAGAGTATAGATTTGATTAAATTCGATTAGATTATAAGATTAGATTAGATTGCAGATATGCTTACACAGGTAGACGATGAAGCTGCCCTGTGCAATCGCCACCAACGATTAAATCAGAGTAGAGTAGAGTATAGATTAGATTAGATCAGAGTATAGATTAGATAAATTCGATAAGATTAGATTAGATTGCAGATATGCTTACACAGGTAGACGATGAAGCTTCCCTGTGCAATCGCCAGCAGAAGAGATCCGATGAGTTTCGACAGAAGAGCGATTCCTGCGATCGACAGATCACTGATGACCCTCTGAAGGAGTGGCACTCCCGGCCACGATCCGAATCCAGCCAGGACGTAGAGGATGAAGATGAAGAGTCCGATCTGCGTGGACGTCCAGTGGAGCGGATGGTTCTGCAGGAAGAGGACGAAGGTCCGCTCCTGGCCCTGCTGGACGAACACGTAGATCTGGAAAGCGAAGAAGATCGCCCACAGCTTCCGCTGCCCGACCGTCTTGCAGCCGAACACGTGGCGGATGCAGTGCAGGCTGCGCAGACTGAACTCCGGATGACCGCCGAGTTGAGACGTCACCTCTCCGGTCGGTTCGACGAGGAAGAAGAAGATGAGGATGAATGGGATGATGGAGCAGACGACGATGAACCAGAGCGGCTGCTCGAAGTGGCTGGTCGCCGAGATCCAGTAGCCGTTCATCAGCGAAGAGATTCCGAACGTCAGACCGATCGACATCTCGACGATGGCCAGGCGAAGGCTCCGGCGACGGGGCGAGTCCGTGTCGGAGATGTAGCTGGCGTTACCCGACAGGAACCCGGGGACGTTGCCGCTGACGCCGGAGACGAGGCAGGCGACGACGAAGAGGGACTTGGTGACGGGGCTGTCGATGTCACCGTCGCAGACGTAGAGCGGAAGGAGGAATCCGAGGGCGTAGACGGCGCTCCCGACGCACGGAAGCCACATCATGAACTTCCGCTTTCCGCTGACGTCGCTGTAGCAGCCGAGGATGATGACGACGATGGCCGACGGAAGCAGTTCGGCGATGTTGAGGTAGAGGACGATGAGGCTGCTCTCCTCGTTGATGCGATGGGATAGGCGCAGACGGTCCTCCATCTGGGAGTGGACGTCCGGGTCCTTCATCAGAAGGTCAAGGTCGCCGCCGGTCGCGTTCGCCTCTTCCACCTGGCTGGGCGTCATGGAGGCGCCTGCGGGGTCGAGCAGGAGGTCCTCTTTCTGGAGGTACTTGAGGAGCAGCTCGCTCTCGCCGGTCGTGAAGTTGTACTTGCGGGCGACGAGGAAGTAGATGTACTGCTGGACGAGTGGAATGGCGGAGTTCCTGGCGAAGAAGTAGAGGATGGTGGAGAGTTCGAGGAGGAATCGTTGAGTTCTTCCGAGGAGGTGGACTCCGGATCTTTCGCTGAACATCTTGAAGACTTTGTGTCTGCTGGGAGCAGGGGAAGAAGAAGAAGAAGTGGAAAGACTTTTCAGCTCGTAGCCAGACGTCCGACTAGCTGTGTGTGTATACACAGTGTAAGCAACGTTATATCGTCATTCTAGTGTGTGTGTGTGTGTGTGTGTGTGTGTGTGTGTGCGTGCTTGTGTGTGGTTGGGTGTGTATTTGTGTTTGTGTTTGTGGGTGGGTGTGTACATTGTAGGTGTGACTGTATGACTGTGTAAAGATTTCCATAGCGACTTTTCAATGATGTACAAAGCATCATCACTCGATGGTAGGATAGCTACAGTGTTTGAGTCCTACTGTTTGTTGTATATGGTAATGTAATGTAATGTAATGTAATGTTACTAGTCTAATGTATACACTTAATATGACGTAACCTCATTTGATATATATTTATTATTATGATGGCCTACGTCTGACAATAGTTCATCTCCCACTGCATGGTTTGACGAGAACATCATTTCTAGCTGACAATCGTTTGTAGAGCGTATAGCCGTATACTATACCATGTACACAAAGGGAGGCACCACCAATCATGCATGCATACATACATACATACATACATACATACATACATACATACATACATACATACATACATACATACATACATACACATACATACATACATACATACATACATGCATGCATGCATGCATGCATGCATGCACGCACGCACGCACGCACGCACGCACACACACACACACATACATACATACATACATACATACATACATACATACATACATACATACATACATACATACATACATACATACATAGTATTACATACATACACACATACATACATACATACATACATGCATACATACATACATACATACATACATACATACATACATACATACATACATACATACATACATACATACATACATACATACATACATACATACATACATACATACATACATACATACATACATACATACATACATACATACATACATACATACATACATACATACATACATACATACATACATACATACATACATACATACATACATACATACATACATACATACATACATACATACATACATACATACATACATACATACATACATACATACATACATACATACATACATACATACTAGACTGTTTCAAAAAAAATTATTTTTGAAAACTTAAGTGGCTAGATGCTTAAGTGATGCCGTTTGGTGTTGTAAATAACTCCTTAAATTTTCATGAGATTATTCCACTGTTTAGTGACACCTCAACAGAGTTCTGTATTCTGTAATCAGTCATTGTGAATTTACCTTCATTTCCGTACATAAAAATACATTATTTTGTGCTGTGAGTGGCAGACAATCAGACACGGTGTAAGAGACTATTTATTTTCTTTACTTACATGCATTTAAGATGCACTGTCAACTAGTTCTATCTGGAGAGCATGGTAAAGAGTTAGGAAATTCTAGATACATGCCAAATACGTGCCAGGCAGACCATTGATTGCTCATTATGACAGAAAGTTACTACCAGACCCTGATAAGGACCTGGTTGACAGGATGTCAATTTATTAACATTCATTCCTCATAGAACAATTATTGTTCTATGAGGAATGAATGTTAATAAATTGTTGGCCATTCCTGAACTCCTAGTGAACTGGTGAACTTATGGAAAACACTGTGATCCAAACATGACAAGACTGGAAAGATGTACCAGACTGGCTTGCAGGTCTTTGTTCAGATACAACCAGCTTAAACACTGGTGTTCAAACCGGTGCCATTATAGTCATTCAGCAGGCATTTGACAAATGTCCACTGTCACTGCCGGTGTAAAGGTTTCAAATTACCCCCTCCTAAACATTACCCCCCGGTAACTTGAAACCGGTTTCAGATTACCCCCCGGAAACTAGATTTGCATCAATCATCGCATCTATTGCACTAAAAAAATCAAAAAAATCATCCCGCTTCTTGTTTTGGTCTGAAGATTTTCATCCGTCATCCCACTTCGTGGTTTGCTATCAATATTTTGATCCGAAAAAAATAATAGCCTCGAAGCCATTTTCTCCATGTAAACTTCAGCGGCGAATAGTATTTTAGTTACAGATGAAAATATTGATAACAAACCACGAAGTGGGATGACGGATGAAAATCTTCAGACCAAAACAAGAAGCGGGATGAATTTTTTGATATTTTTAGTGCAATAAATGCGATGATTGATGCAATTTACAGTTTGCAGGGGGGTAATGTTTAGGAGGGGGTAATCTGAAACCTTTACACCGGCATCATATCTTTGAACTTGTTTCAGCTGCAGTTGTCAAACAATATTTCAAGAGTTCCAGGCTACAGATTGCAGCAATATGTAAGCTTATTCGATTCAAATAATAGTGGAATTTCATTGACAGTTAGCAAATACAATGTTCACACTGTATGCTGTAGCCATTGGAGCAAATCTGATTTCACAAGTGGTGAGTTTTGGTGGCTTGACCAGAAGAGGGAGGACAATTATAGGCCTCCTTCAGACTCAACTCAGCAGAGATATTCAACCGTGTCAGGATTGCCTCAAGTTCATAAAAATGGAACTAGATACTGGGTGCAAATGTCACTGTGTAATGATCAAGCACATTTCAGCCCTCCAGGAGCATATCACTGTGCCAGATGGATGGCAAAGGAAATTTGCTGTTCAAAAATTTACTTGTTCATGAACAATTCAAACCTACAGCACAAGAGCCAAAGGCTCCTCGACCCACCCTTGTCTGCTCACCATTAACACCAATGTGAAGGCCTGGTTAACTGCTCCAAACAGTTCAGACGTTCCACATAATGACCTCTGTTGCCTCTATACTTTGGAGTAATTTGGCAAGGATGACAGTCAAGTGGCAGACATTACACTGACGAAAATGAGACAGCATCTGTGGTATATGAGGGAGGATTTGATTGGTCTTGCATTGTTTCTGATTGTGTCTGGAATAGGGAAGAAAGATGTGATGATTGCTGTTCTGAAGAGACCACAGATGAAAACAGATGTCAGAAGGGTTTTTTTCAAAGTCAATTGAATAATTCCAGGAATTATAGATTAATTGAATTCTGTCACTGAAAGATCTATGCAGCTGTTCACTGCACTTACCGGGTAAAATTGATCCACATTGTCTTACAGATGATCAAATTATTTGGCCTTCCAGCCCTGCTTAGTTTGATGCCAAGCATAAGGTGGCAAGCATAAAAGTTATCAATGACTCTGTGGAACATGCTGTCTAATTGCAACGGAATTCAACTGTGCTCAATGGCAGCTTGTGTTTCAGATAGCCGAATATGATCGACGTCTCATGACGACTGCACTTAAGAAAAAGTACAGAGCTGACAAGACACATTCTAATCTTTACCTACATTACTGTGAACACTGAATAGTAGTGTGACATGACCTATGCACTATTTCACTCAAATATTTTGACCAGTTCAAATAAAAATGAACATTAAATGTTATTTAACAGTAAAAATGCCGTTTTCGTCATTTTACAAAACTTTGCATGTCCTGAGGTGTCACTAAAACTCATTGCATCTGCCTATAATTTTGCACCAATGTTCCTGATCCCAAACGGCACCAAACTAGGGTCTAGCCCAATATGAAATGAAAAATAATTTTTTTCCCTAACATTGGTGAATCGGCCTAATACATACATACATACATACATACATACATACATACATACATACATACATACATACATACATACATACATACATACATACATACATACATACATACATACATACATACATACATACATACATACATACATACATACATACATACATACATACATACATACATACATACATACATACATACATACATACATACATACATACATACATACATACATACATACATACATACATACATACATACATACATACATACATACATACATACATACATACATACATACATACATACATACATACATACATACATACATACATACATACATACATACATACATACATACATACATACATACATACATACATACATACATACATACATACATACATACATACATACATACATACATACATACATACATACATACATACATACATACATACATACATACATGCATACATACATACATACATACATGTACATACATACATACATACATACATAGTATTACATACATACTTACATGCATACATACATACATATTACATACATATATGCATACATACAAACATGCATACATAATTATTAACATACATGTTCAAAACATACAGAATCTAATATTTTGTCCATGCATAAGTATATGTTTGTGGAATCGAAGTGTCCCCATGTAAAAAAGGTATAATTTCGAAGTACATTCACATGTTTTACAGTTAAATAAACCATTTTGTGCAGGAATGAATGCTCTATCCATGGGTATATTAGAAGTTATGATATGTCAAACCAAACCCCAAACCCAGGGTGTGGTGGTTACCACCCTTGATAGACCATGTCATAAAAAGCTTGGTAGCCTGAGAGTTAACTCTCCGACCAAAGTCAATTGTATGGAAAATTCTATACCATAAGTGAAGAAAGGGTTAATTGAGCACGTTACAAGATTAACTAAAGCGGTTTATTGTTACCTCTGTGCCCCTGATGAGACATTCCGAAATCAAGAACCTGACTTAATACTTAAATGAACTGTATAGGCCTACGACTCGTGCTAGCATGAGCTTTAGCTACACCAAGTCGCCAATAAAGGCTAGCTCTAGTAAATGAGTTTTATAGCGCCTTAATAGCCGATCTACAACGACAAAATAATTCCTTCTTCAACATCATATACTAAGAAATTATAAAGACAATGCACCTCGAGAACTGGCCGTATATAGGCCTATACTCAACAGTGTTTTGAACATGCTGGCCTACACACGCGTACGCAGCGGAGCTTTCAGTATTGATTTTAATCGAACCGCAAATTAAATTTCAAACGTCTGAAGAATATGCATAAACACATCGTAATGTAGACCTAGAAATAATGTCTAGTATCGAACGTTCGTCTGCATGTGACCATTTAATGCAATCAACCTTTGCAGCCACTCTAAGCGTATATACCAGCATCCAAGGGCGGATGCAGAAATTTTCGAAGGGGGGGGGGCAAAATTTTGGGTCTTGTTGGTGGGACAGGGGGAAAATTTCGTTGTGTCGCCGAAAAAACTGATGACTTTTTTTTAGTCATCGACCAATTTTCGGGGGAAAAGATAAACCGCCAAAAAACTGATGACCTTTTTTTTTAGTCATCGACCAATTTTCCGGAAAAAAGATACCGTCTCAACCGCCGCTAAATCGACGGGGGCCACGCCCCGTACGATTTTGTAATAGGGGGGCCATGGCCGGATTGCCCCCTGGATCCGCCCCTGCAGCCACTCTAAGCGTAGCCTATATACCAGCATCTTCTACAATCACTTGACGACGATGACGGCCTGTAAGAGCAGCCTGCAGTGCATATGTGTATATATATATAAAATATATAATATATTTCATACATGATAAATATAATATATAATATATATATAATATACGAGCAGGAGGAGGATGCGTTTGTTTTCCATTTACGCTCGTCAAATCGCCGACCACAAATGACGCACAAGCATGGCGTCGTCGACTTTTACAATAGATAATAGCCTGTTTAATAATTTATCCACAATTGCATGGTTGTAGCGACCGGTCTGAATTGCATGCATTTAAACGGCCACACAGCGATAATTGGACTCAGGGTGGGACTAAGTTGACCCCAGGTCCCCAGCTGGTTGCCTTACCCAACTGGTGATGCCAAAAGAAATCCTGGTTACTCTGCCAGATTTGGTCAGGGAATAAGGCATGCTAGAAGGGGAATCGAATTGCACTTCTATCAATGTTGATTAAAAAAGGAGATGATAAACACAGGAAGCAGGCTTCATGCAGCTGTTGTTTGTTATTGAGTATTTATCAACCAGAAAGGTATACCTGATACCTACACAAGATTTCAATTTACCGTTATCATGTCGGGACTTAGGCCTACTATATAGACGGCGTAGACACCTTGCCTTCATATGAAATTATGGATCAGATATCCGAGCATGTTGACTATTACATAGGTCAAGACTATGTTAGTGCACGTTTAGTCAGCTCCGAGTCCATCGTTTAGAAAGGCCCTGCAGAGCTTCATTAACCATTTGAGTATAATATAGTATTGCTTAATTCAGATGTTAAAGATTTTTCGGCATTTGTCAAAAGGTTTTGTTCTATAATTATAGGCCTACTTCCATTTGCTCAGGGTCTCTCACGCATAAGTAGCGGTTTGATTGTTTGAAAGCACATATGTATCTGTATTTAAACGGAAACTAGTCATGCAATCCAGCAATCAATATTCTGCAATTAATGCAATTACAATGAAAACATTGCTTGTCGTCTCAAACCAAATAAATGTTGTTTCCTTGAATGAATGCACCGAAGGATAGCTATTGGTATATCGGTAGGCCTATAACTTCTACGCGCTGACTTCAACGTGATAAATATAATCACGTGCAATGACTATCTGCTTATGTTTAACACAAGTTTCAAATAGTCATTGTATTTTTCCAGTTGTTGTGCCTTAACTTTGAAGCTATTGAGATAAAGCAATATTATGTAGGCCTAACTCTAGTTATCTAATTATCGATTAGAACAGTGACTCGGAGCAAAGAATTCCACTTCGGTTGCTTTCCCTTCAGTGGCGGCGCCAGGATTTCAGTTTGGGGGGGAAGGGCTGAAGATTCCAGAGGAAATTTCCCATTTTCATCCACCAAAATTTCTGACCACTTTTTTAGTCATAATTATGGTTGAAAATCGTGGAACTATTTCAGTCTAGCATGTAAAAAACCCGGGGGCTTAGCCTCTGATAGGGGGGACTTAGCCCATAGCCCTCCCCCTAGCGCCGCCACTGTTTCCCTTCCTCCACATTTTGCGAAAACAGGGTCGCTGATAAGTTATTGTCAAGGGGATACGCCTACGTATACATTACATTTAGAATGTGTAGACTTTTATTTCATTTGTTTTATTCCTCCATTTATATAGCGACCCTTCAAGCTCTTTACTCAGAGGTACTCCCCATATACAGCGCGGACACGTTTCACACCGAAGCGCCCGACTAATTGCTCAAGGTCCCTACGCGGTGGCTTGAGGTGGATTCGAACCTGCAACCCTCTGGCTGCAAGGCAAAGAACATATATGATATACCCACTACACCACCGCACCCCACAGGGCCAATATTACCGTGGTAATATGTACAATGTATGGCTATATGATATTCATGATATACAGTGATACACTTAGATCTGTGATATCCTGCAATCTGCATGCTGCTTAGTTATCATTCAGTCTGTCTACTTGCCGGTCTGTTTGTCAGTTTGTCTATCTGTACAGGGGACGAAGGGCATATATGCAAGGTTTCTAAGGCGACGATATTATACTCGAACAAGTGACTCTGTGACAGAGATTGAGATTGATCGCTCAAGGAAGCTTTTGCCTGGCGCTTTGCATTTTTAACATACCAAAGTAATTATTGAATTATTGCTGTGCTCTAAACGCTTTCATATGCATCAATGTCTATTGCAATGTAAACTTTCCAGCGGTTATAAAAAATGACAGAAAAAAATCAAAAACAATTCTCAGACATCATGTCGCTTTTTAATGTATGATTTTATGATTTTAGCTGTGTAATGGACTGGGGCTGACTCACATGACGTTTAAACACTTGCCTGGCCAATGTTTCTGTCTGTCTGTCTGTTTGTCTGTCTGTTTGTCTATCTATCTGTCTGTCTGTCTGTCTGTCTGTCTGTCTGTCTGTCTATCTATCTATCTATCTATCTATCTATCTATCTATCTATCTATCTATCTATCTATCTATCTATCTATCTATCTATCTATCTATCATCTGTTTGTCTGTCTGTCTGCCTGCCTGTCTGTCTGTATGCATGTGGTTCTATGTACATCGTTTGTTCCACCGTCTCGCAATCTGTCATGTACAATCAATAGATGAGTCTGTTTACATGTCTGACTGTTTGTGTCCTTGTCTGTATGCATGCATGTCAGCATGTTCTTCTGCGTGTCTATCTCTCTATGTCTCTCTACTTTTCTGTTTTTATGGCTGTCCATATTTGGCCAACTGTAATTTGCAATCGATTGCTCGCATGCCTTTTACACTGCATGAGTATCTCTGCAAAACGACCAATTATATAGCCTACCAAATGCATTATATGCAGATCTGCCATTTATATGCAGAGTTAATAGCTATATATAGTTCTAACACGATATATAAGGGAAAATTAATATTTAGCTGCTCCATTGACTTTCAAAAAGCATTTGATTCTGTGAGGCACGATATACTTAAAGCGGTAAGCTTACTCAGGTTATTTGGAGTCGGAAGAAGACAAATGCTCCACTGCGCTTGCACAGAGGCGAAATAGATGCTATACAGGAGGATACTACACATCAGATGGGAACAGAAGATAACAAGCGTGGAGGTGCGCGCAAGATTAGGAAATAAGAAAAACACCAAACAAATGATAATGGAAAGAAAACTGAACTTTTTTGGACATGTGTGCAGAATGGGAAATGAGAGACTCATCAAGCAAGCCAGTTTGGGGAGCGGGGATTAGGGGAAGGCCGTGTATGGAATAGCTGGACGACATCACAGACTGGTGTGAAATGGAGATCCGCAAATTGAGCAGAATGGCACTGCAGGAGAGAGACAAGTGGAGATGGACGGTGAAACATGCGATTGACACCAACGGGCACTGAACCCATGGACCGCAATGATGATGATAATGATGACGATGATCACTAACGAGAGCGCCTCTGAGTAGTTTCCTTGAAGAGGCGCTATATAAATACTCGAATGAATGAATGACATTATAATACACATGCATCTATTAAAGGGTTTCATTCGTGTATGACTGTATAATTATAATAAGCTTATATGAATATCAGAATATAATTATATGAATATATTATATATGTGAAATTGTGAATTGTGAATATATTTATTCTGTGCGTTTAGTTGCGGATGCTTAAGTGATATTAGTCTATATTGAGAGAGATTTTATTGACTGCAACCCTAAAGGTAAAAGAAACCGAACAGCCGACGATTACATGCATGTGTATATTAGCGCGTGCCAGCACAGACTTCTGCAGTCCTATTAAGATAGCGAGTATACATAAGTTATCTACGGTATATAAACACTGCCAAGCAGCGCAGAAGTCGTGTCTCTATAAAATCTACAGGCACTATAGATATATAGTTGTTTGAAAATACTTCAGGTCGATAGATTTAATAAGCGAGTCGTTATCGAATGGGTTTAAGCACATGCAGCAAGTATACTTGCGGCATGTGCTTAAACAATAAGCATGCAGCAAGTATACTTGCGGCATGTGCTTAAACAATAAACATGCAGCAAGTATACTTGCGGCATGTGCTTAAACAATAAACATGCAGCAAGTATACTTGCGGCATGTGCTTAAACAATAAACATGCAGCAAGTATACTTGCGGCATGTGCTTAAACAATAAACATGCAGCAAGTATACTTGCGGCATGTGCTTAAACAATAAACATGCAGCAAGTATACTTTATGATTTTAGCTCAGAAATTGGTTTACGCGGGAAGATGATGTCGCTGAAAATAGCATCACCAGAAGAGGCAAGGAGGTTGTTAACATACAGGAAGTAGACGAGGCAAGAAAATCAGAATCTTTCACAAAAAACCTGCAAGATTGCCTTTGGCATATAAAATCGAGGCAATCACTAACGATCAGAAAAGATCGAAATTAAAAGCTGGCCATTAATTAATAGTGGCGATAAAAGACAAAATGGTTGACCAGAAGCAGAAGTTACGTATATACTGTCACCAGCAGTTACTTGAACTATGCAATATGGTCATCAACATTTGCGAAAACAGGCAACTGACACTCAATATTATAAGTACTCTTTAGTCATTCGGATGGAATGCATATAATTATACAGCGTTACAGGCTTACAGCGAGGCACCATGCAATTGCGAACATTGTGTCTTTTGATCATCATGTATGAAGCTATGTGTGTCTGTGGGTATGTCTGCTTGTGTACTGTTGTGTGTGTCTGTGTTTGCGCGTGCGTGGGGGAGGTGTTAGTAATATATAGGCTGCATATATGCGCATTTAATTATAGTCATCTCACTTACCTGCGGAACAGTTAGCGCTCTTTGGCTGAAACGATTCGAACGCGATGAACGAGAATCATCCTATGAATGAGCAACGGTTTTGTTGGATGGAGGCGAGAGCAGATAGACGGATGGATAGACGGATGAATAGAGGGATGAGGAGGATGAGGAGGAGGCTGAGAGGCTGATATCAATGCAGTGCATAGGATGCAGGCGACTGCACGGCTGCTGCTGCTGCAGGTGGCTGCTGGCTGCGTTCATCGTCTCTCCATCCAATAATAATAATAATCGCAGTGCTGTACGTTCGCCTCCATAATAACAACAATAATAATATCATTGGCATAGGAAATGATAATGCGTTCTCTGCACTGCATGCTGCACCAACCGGCATTGTCAAGACACAGCACCACCACCACGAACAGCAGCAGCAACGACAGCAGGAGGAACAGCAGCAGCAGAAGCAACAGCAGCAACGTACAGCAGCAGCAGCAACAGCAGCAGCAGCAACAACAGCAGCAGCAACAGCAGCAGCAGCAACAGCAGCAGCAGCAGCAGCAGCAGCGACAGCTGATGCCGTGGCGATCTCAGTCTGTATACATATATATATATATATACACACATAACTTTGCGGGGGTGGGTTGGTGGGTGGGGTGTCTGTCTGATCCCAGTTTCTTCTCTTCTATTACCACACCGTCGTCGTCGTCGTCGTCGTCGTCGTCATAATTGTCATTATTGTTATTATTATTGTCATTATTGTTATTATTGTTGTCATTTATTGTTATTATTGCAAATTTGCAATGAAGCTACTACTACTAACTAGGCATCTAAGGTTCTAACGCTTTTAGCCTAAACCATTCAAAAGGACCGTGCAAGATTAGGACACGTAGTATAGCAAGGTTCTTAAGTGGTTCAGTCTGTGTTTGAGTCGTTGCTCATTGGCCTAAGACGCCTTAATAATATTATCCTATCTCTTCTATATTATAGCTTCATCTTAAAAGCTGTGAAAGAATCCAATGAAAGCATAGGCACCAGCCAAGTTGCACGGGATCTTGTACTACCAAGACGGAACTTGTCCTCATTCTTACACGAACGTAGCAACAGTTGCGTCTTAGAGATATAATGCAATAGTGCGTCTTTACTGATGGTTTGGGATAACATAGACTTCATAAATGATAAAACACTTTGAACCAATGTAGTCGAGAACCCCGTATACTGATAACCATCATCGGTGATAAGTGATAACTGATAATCATAGGCCTACTCTCACCCCAGCCATGTAGTTGAAGTGGCTTCGAAGAAATAACTTATTTTCATTTTAATGCTTTTCACAGTTGAACTGTCTAGTACTCTAGTCTAGTACCTTTCCACTTGTTTTGCAAGCCTATGTCTGACGTTATCACGCTGATAATAAATACAATCTACATAACATATGGGTTTGATGAGTTTATTCGGTAAAAGCTTATCCGAAATACGAGCATACGTTTCCTACAGTGATATCGACAGAAAAAAAGATAGCGCGTGCTATCGGACAATTGAAAGTGTTGGCTACAACGCAATAAATGTCCAACAGTAAAATAACTGGCAGCGGTGGGATTCGAACCCACGCCTCCGAAGAGACTGGTGCCTAAAACCAGCGCCTTAGACCACTCGGCCACGCTACCTTGACGTTCACAGTATCGCTCAGCGTGTACAATATGCGACGCTTGCGAAATCTCATCACCGCAGAACTGCTTGGTAGTTATTGCTACAGCAAAGATGTTTCAACGCTGCAATGTTAACGATACACCATAGAGTACACCCATTGCGTCGTAACCAGTGACATCAACGCACTCAACACTGTTTGTACGGTATAATAGGGCAGGCGATTCGCTACTTTGATTCGGAATAAGCTGCTCTGTGCGGTGAACCATGAATTATTCTGTGCATCATCAATCAATATAATCTATAAAGGAGAATGCGTTTATAAATTTACGTATGTTTGTAGTGTGAAAATTGTGTAGAAATAACTGGGGGGTTGGACCATTACCAACTTGGAATTGTGGTGTGGAAAACAGAATTTACTATGGGCTCTAACAAAGACTGGGGGGGGGGAGTTGAAACCCCCAACTCACAGTCTTGTAGACAGGGCTGTTTTTAAGGAAGTTTTAGAACTGCACATCCTCTTCTCTCCTGTCCTCCATGGTAAATTACTCCCAATCTGAGGAAAATGGCCTATTTTTCACTATAGTTTTAACTGCACGGAACGTGACGGAGGTGCTTCTACAACTGCACGAATCCATTTAGAACTGCACATTTTGTGTAGAACTGCACGTTAAAAAAGCCCTGCTTGTGGACAAACATACAGGGTGAGAATTGCGGTGGAGTCCCCGGCAATTCTCACCATATGTATGTTTGTCTAGAATGCTTGCCCACAGTTTCGCAGATATTGACTTCAAACATTACATATAGATAGAGGACCACCAGGACCACTAAGTGCAGGAGTTGGTCAATCCCCCTTACTCTGAGGGCGGAGATGGGGGCGAAAACACTGCATTTCCGCACCTTGGCAACTATTCACCTGAATCCTTACATCTAGACAGAGGGCGGGTAGGACCATCCCGCCTCGCCCTATAACCCCACCGCATACTCATGACCCTGGGGGCCGGGGCCAAGGGGTGGAGGCAAAACACAGAACTTTGCCTGGGCAGTAGCGGCCACAGTTTCGCAGCGCTCATTTAGATCCGTAGCCAAAGAACGCTGATCAGCTCAAGCGTCGCCTCCAACGAGCGTGCATGGAGATCGATGGCAGTTGGGACACTTCGGAGGCTGATCCAGTCATGCCGGATAGTCAGTGCTGTCATTAAGCAGAAAGGAGACACTGTACGCTAATAGCCTACGTCTGTGTATGTCCTATATAGGTAACAACAGTGTCTTGTCACGGTTGTATACGAGGCTAGGCGTATACACAGTTTCTTTATTGTGTTAATTTGATGAACGCAGTTTTTTCCGCAAAAACTGGTCGTCTTGCATTTTCTTATAAATAGGACCTAATGGCGAAAACGGACCGGATCATAATCAAAATTGTACCAGTATCTTTCATTTGACTGATGTATACACTGACAAAAAATTGTAAAGAAATATGAAGCCGTTATTGAGATAGCGCCATTTTAAAACGGTGAACGAACTTTCGTGTCACCATATATATTAGAATAAGGATCGCGACCAGTGGCGGTGCCAGGGAGCTAGGGGAGGGCTAATCCCCCCCAAGATATAAGGTCATCAGGGATTTTTTGGGACAGGGAAAATGAAATATCTTCATGAGATTTCGACCAAAATGACTAAAAAAGAAGGTCGTCAGCTTTTTTGACTGTGAAAACGAAATATTTTCTTGAGATTTTCACCAAATGACTAAAAAAGGTCGTCAGAAATTTAGGCAAAACAATAGGATAGTATAGTATAGTATAGTATAGTATAGTATAGTATAGTATAGTATAGTATAGTATAGTATAGTATAGTATAGTATAGTATAGTATAGTATAGTATAGTATAGTATAGTATAGTATAGTATAGTATAGTATAGTATAGTATAGTATAGTATAGTATAGTATAGTATAGTATAGTATAGTATAGTATAGTATAGTATAGTATAGTATAGTATAGTATAGCATAGCATAGCATAGCATAGCATAGCATAGCATAGCATAGCAGTATATAGTCATTCAAATAAATATACATTAGTATATATACACACCAGAGTTTGAGTGTAGGCCTATATATTGTACGTACACCTATGTACGAAAATTGTACATAGCATATATGCATAAATACATAGGGCCTACAGGTTCCTAGGGTGTTTGTGGCATATAAAATTGCGTTTGCTACTTCTGCCGAAAGGTTGCCTCCAGCACAGTTATAACAGATGTGCAAAAGTGGCAGCGGTGGGATTCGAACCCACGCCTCCGAAGAGACTGGTGCCTAAAACCAGCGCCTTAGACCACTCGGCCACGCTACCTTAACGTTTTGCACATTGCACAGCAAATACACTATGCAGCTCCTCGCGAAATCTCACTTGACAGATAGACAGACAGACAGACAGACTGACTGACTGACTGACTGACTGACTGACTGACTGACTGACTGACTGACTGACTGACTGACAGACAGATAGAGATGGAGACACAGAGAGATACATCATACACATACAGATTGAGCGACAGACAAGCAGGATCCATTATAATAGGCCTACGAGTCTACGACTCATTAGGCCGTCATATGGTTCTAGGCCTCGTGGTATTGTATATAGTTGAATCAAATGAGAAAATCAGGGTAAAAGGTCAATGACTACACATAGCCTCACTCCATCTAATCTAATCTCTAATCAGTGGCGTAGCCATGCCCGGGCAATAGCGGGCAATGCCCGGATTGTCAATTAGCTCTGTCCTGGCTGCGCAGGCAATAGGCTACACGCCGACATGGAATCGAGAAATTGATAACTTTTAATTTTGAGCTTGATAGTTTGATGTTAGGAAAATAATAGTGTCAATTACTTAAGGACTGAATGCATTGCATAATGAGATGTGGCCAAGTCGATGCCAACTGCTGGGGGAGCTTACGACGCTCCCCTCCAGACCCCTAGTCGCAATGGGCTTCGTGCCTTCGGCACTCGCATCTTCGCGCCGAAGGCGCTTGCAATTTAGGCAAAAATTTCTGTTATGGGGGAAATTGCTTCCAGCTTACAGGGGGGATAGTAGGCCTAGGCCCTGGTCCTGATTAGATAAGATAAATTATTGGCATGTGATTTCTTTTACTTATTTACTTTGATATGTACCCGAGGTAAACTTTTTAAATTCCACAAAGGTTGAAATGACGTCATTCTTAGTTCGCTTAGTAACAGGAATGGCTTCCTTCGATACGCAGCTCATCATGTCCGTTTTGGCACAGCTGTCTTAAAGTAAAGTTTTGCCTACCAAGACGAATGTTATTGCTCGTCCTCGCAGTTAGTTAGTCATCCGACCGTCATCAGCGGCTAATTTGACCGACTCTTCACCGAAGTTGGCCAAGGGTCAGTGTCTGTCTTGACATCATGCCTTTAGCCTAATTGCCAAGTCATTCGGACGGTTAGATGCCTGCTGTGAAAAACCGTAAGTGGACAAAAATTCTGAATTGCTTTAACCTATTGTTAATTTTAGTTGAAGCTAGTAAGCTACTGCATGGTAGATGCAATAATATATTCTTATTATTATTATTTCCTTACAAATAACTTGGTTTTTGAAGCGAAAAGTAGGACAAACTAATTTATTATTTTACTCCCATAATGCCTTTATTGAACCCGTGACGTGCCGCAGCCAATCACGCTGCCGCTTGTTGGGATCCGATTGGACGTCGCCTGGGAAAGGCATTATGGGAGTTGCATTCAGTCTCATCCAAAGATGTTAAAATCTTTTTGTCTCATACGCATTTTAATGGCTTTGCTTTTATTTCGGGAATTTAAACGACTACGATAACAGCTAAAGAAGAAGCATTGCTGAAATTTGGTGAATATAAACTTTTTTGTGCATTAAACGGCGTTGTCCAGATTGAATAGTCCTAATAATGAACGAATAAGTTGCAAAACATAAGATTTAGGCTACGTGTCACAGCAATAGGACTACATGAATGCAGTTTAATGCTTCAGCTTTTGAAATCTAATTATGCTCCTGCCTAGCTATAGAAATAAGAGCAGCGTTTTAATTGATTGCATCATGCTTTAAAATATACGAAAGCGCAGGTAATATTAATATCTTCTTTAGTTCTCTGCCGTCAGGCAGGTTCATATGTCCAATGACGCCACGCGTATCTGTTCTGTGCATCCTC
Source organism: Lumbricus terrestris (assembly GCA_949752735.1). Taxonomy (NCBI): domain Eukaryota; kingdom Metazoa; phylum Annelida; class Clitellata; order Crassiclitellata; family Lumbricidae; genus Lumbricus; species Lumbricus terrestris. The sequence goes on from OX457036.1 coordinate 22,720,194, forward strand.
CTTTAGTCTTCTGTAACAATAAATAATAATTTGTCTTCTGTAATCAGGGGCTTCTATCCCTATACATGGCGGGCGCAGCTTGCGCCCAGTGAAAAATAGGGGGGGGGGAATCAGAAGACAGCCAAAATTCACGTCGGTTGGGGGGGGAAGGTCAGAATGGAGGGCAGCGTCCAATCTAGGCATCACTAAAGGAAGATAGTAAAGGAAGATCCCCAGAAAATACTTCCCCTCCATATAAATATGGACAAAATGGTATAGGCCTAATAGTTTTTAGCAGAATGTATACCCTTTATACACTTTGAGTTTTTAGTTAGGCTACTATCTGCATTTTTGAATTACATGAACTGCTATAGTAGCTATAATATACTATAAAAATTTCATATCACATGATTGTAATTATGTTTTTACTATTAATTTTTAATAAATAATACAATCATATTATAATTGAAAAAAATAATGTTAATACAAATACTATTCTGCACAACTAAATGGCTTCCCTCCAATGTTATCTTTCAAATTTCAGACAGTCAAATTTGGTCCTTGAACACTTAGTAAAGCAACATCATTGTTACGTGGGCTTGCAATATAGGACATTGTATTTTATTATATTGCATTGTGCTCTAAAAATTTATATAACGCCTCTCGAGTGCACACTGATCAGAGGCGCAAATAATATGGCTGCCCAATTTTGGCAGCAATTCCTCCACTGGGACAGTAGAGTAATTTTGCTAAGAGGACAGCTTAAAATGCTGAAATTGCAATCCGGAAATCGCAAAAATTTCTTATGGGGAGGGGCACATTCCCTCACCATACCAGGTCCCTTCTCGGCGCTACACATGCTTCGGCGATCGTCTGCTGGATGCTCGTTTGTCCCTCTCCAAACAAACCTTCATTCGCACACTAGAGGAGGGCATGCTCTAGATTGCATTAGCCTATATTGCATACATAGAGGAAAGCCGGTCCAGAAAAGGGGGGGGGAAGAAAATGGATTGCGTCTGATGGACCTCTATCTAGGAAAAAATTTCAAATCAATAGCTGCGGTTTTTTGAAAAGAAATTGGGGGTTTCGCTCCCCACCCTGGGGACCCACCCTGGTCCCCATGGTGGTAGAGAATCGCCAACCCCTCGCCTTTGCTTAGGGGGGATAGAAGCCCCTGTCTGTAATAATAAATAATAATAATTACGACAATTTATTTGGCCATTAACACAGCCAGTTACACGGGCGCCTTACAAAGCAGCTAACCTCTTTTAGAGTCGTTATAAAATGTACAGTTAAGAATAGGTATGTGATGTACAGTGTGTTTGCATTGCGTGCAGAGGTTTTGCGGGATTTGCGGACGCATCGCCGGTGTAATAGACAAGGCTTGGAATTCTAAAAGGGCTCTAGAAATCACTGCTAGAAGCAAATCATGTAACAATTTGCTAACCGATGTTTCTAGACTAATTTGACCCTGCTGAAAACGAAAATCGCTGTTAGCAAGCTGGATTTTTGGCCGTTCAATGGGAAAACAAGATGGCGGACAAAATGGCGGTCAGTTGCTTCAAATGGCTATAAGTAAAGTATTGTATGTGACAGAAACACGATTTTAGACTCTAAATTAAGATTTCAGGGTGCAAGGAATACAATGGAACCAAATACACATATGTAGCACTGCAAGAAAATCAAAATGGCGGACAAAATGGCGGCTAGAATCTTAAAATGGCTGTAAGTGAAGTTATGTATGCAGTGGAATCATGATTTCAGGGTCTAAATCAACATTTTCGGGGTCAAGGAATGCAATGGAAGCAAGGTAACATATGTGGCATTGCACGGAAACTAAGATGGCGGACAAAATGACGGACAAAATCTTGAAATGGCTATAAGTGAAGTTATGTATGCAATGGAATCATGATTTCAGGGTCTAAATCAACATTTTCGGGGTCAAGGAATGCAATGGAAGCAAGGTAACATATGTGGCATTGCACGGAAACCAAGATGGCGGAAAAAATGGCGGACAAAATCTTTAAATGGTCATAAATGAAGACATATATGCAACTAAATCATGATTTCAGGGTTTAAATCAACATTTTCGAGGCCAAGGCATGTGATGAAACGAATGTGACATATATAGCACTGCCTGGACACCAAAATGGCGAACAAAATGGCAGCGAGAATTTCAAAATGGATGTTAGTGAAGTCATGCATGCAATGGGAACTTGATTGAAATTTTTGCCAGGTCTTTGCAAGATGGTATCTGAAACCTGCGCAGTTGAATTTATCTACAATGTTCCCTTATTTGACCAGATATGATCATTAAAATTATCGCAATGCCTTCAGCAAGTCTTAAACCAAGGAACACTGAAAAAATTATAAAGGAAGATTGGTATAGCCTATCATGCAGTGCCTTATTCGATCGTATCAAGCTGACTGTCCATGGATCTGGAAAAACGATTGTGCCATGGACTTTTCTCAAAACCAATGGGATTGGATTCTCTCTGCAAAAGTAACTTGTCCAGTCCGCATTTCTATAGCAGAGTCATAGCATTTGTTTATTTACAATATTTTACGTAGTGCCTCTTCAAGGTGGGCTGTCCGGAATCGCTCCCGACTTAACTACAACTAAATAGGACAGTTTTTAGATTCTTACGGAACAGAGTGGAGTGACCCATGGGCATGCAATAAGCGCTGTGAAAAGGGATTGGCCATTCCCATTCCAGATTTTAGTACCAGCTACAGAGAATGAAAGGTGATGTCGAATAGCAGACCGCGAGTGAACCAGCTCAGCTTGGTCCGCCAACCGAAGAGTAGATCGACGCTGGACATCCGATGTTGAAAAACAAGACATAATGTGGCTAGTCCATCAAGGCACTACCTAAGCAACACACAGACCCTGCAGGCAATCCGCTGCGGGAAAGGGGGCCAATGCAAGACATCCCGCATATTGTATGACATGACCAAATATTGTGATATGCCCATAAGTCGCGACGCAGTTCATCCAACCTGTTGCAGACAAATTATTGATGGACAAGCAATGGTTCGAGCAATAGGGAACCTCCAAACGCGAAGACATTTGGTGACCTAACAGATACAGTGGATACCTGTGTACAGGTAGCCTACTTTCGATTGGCTACAAGAGGGTTAACAATTATTGCCTTCGAAAGATGTAGTGGACATTGCTTTTAAAAAGTGAAATCGTGCAGAAAATAACCACCACAACTCTGTCACTGTGTGGAGTCCTGAAATACTTCGTTGTCAGAAAATTGGCTGTATGTTCTTGGCATGCTTGAAAGAAAGACTGATCTAGCTTTGAACATTTCTGTCTATTCAGCTCTCAGCAGCCACATTTGGAGATATGGACTAGAGCGGTTGCTGGTGGTTACGTGAAAAAAGATAAGGTGTTGTCCACTGCCGGGTCATATGTGTTTGCTTTATATTTAACGGTGTTTTGGTGATGTCAGGAACATCAGCGGAACGGAAGCTCATCCAAATCACGTAACTATGAAGATGAAGAATAGAGTGTCCTTCATGCTACAACTGGATGTGATTTGACATATTTAGCAGGAATCAGCGGAAACAATGCATGAATAAACTATTTGAAAGTTCGAATCCCACTTACTTTCTACATTTGGAACATTCCATTATGAGCTCATTACCAAGAGCTCTGTAAGTTTGGAAAGGCCCATTTTCTAGATATTGATGTTCAGATATCATCCTCATCTTCATCGGATGGAGTGTGGTGGAAGAAAGTAATCTTTACCAGTGTGCGCCAAAGCCACATTATAGAGTTTGTCTACAGCAAATCATGTGAAGTTGACAAACGTAGCATCAGGCTCTGCTGCTATCAAAGTGCGATCTTGTCATGTGCACTCAGGTGCAATTGCATTGACAGTAGCAAGGCCTGAATTGACTCTACGGTAGGCATACCCTATATCTGTAAAATCATGAAAAGTTGAAACTATTGATAGATCAAGATATGAAACATTGAAGCATGCATCCTGTATATACATAAAGCCAGCAATAGTTAAACCGCAGTGCAGTCATAGGCTACTAAAAAATTTCACTATAGGTATGACAATTTCACTGCATAACACTGCATGTGATTTTGTTGGAAGCATATGACCTGGAAATTACTAGTCCAGACTGAAATCAAGTCTCCATCACATATGTTCAAGACATCACTCATAGCCAGTTGAAGTTTTTGTCTTCCATTTTGGTTTTTGGTTTTCTGGCAGTGTCACATAATATATTCCGTGCTTTTAATTTCATCACTTTCCTTAATTCCGAAAATTCTCATTTACATTCTGAATTGATTTATTCATTATATACAGAATTTCACTAACAGCCAATTCGATAATCTGGCCGCCATTTTGGCCGACATTTTAGTGTCCAGGCAGTGCTATATATGTGACATTGGTTTCATCACATGCCTTGACCTTGAAAATGTTGATTTAGACCCTGAAATCATGATTTCATTGCATACATAACTTCACTTATAGCCATTTTAAGATTTTGTTCGCCATTTTTTCCGCCATCTTGGTTTCCGTGCAATGCCACATATGTTACCTTGCTTCCATTGCATTCCTTGACCCCGAAAATGTTGATTTAGACCCTGAAATCATGATTCCATTGCATACATAACTTCACTTATAGCCATTTCAAGATTTTGTCCGCCATTTTGTCCGCCATCTTGGTTTCCGTGCAATGCCACATATGTTACCTTGCTTCCATTGCATTCCTTGACCCCGAAAATGTTGATTTAGACCCTGAAATCATGATTCCACTGCATACATAACTTCACTTACAGCCATTTTAAAATTCTAGCCGCCATTTTGTCCGCCATTTTGATTTTCTTGCAGTGCTACATATGTGTATTTGGTTCCATTGTATTCCTTGCACTCTATAATCTTAATTTAGAGTCTAAAATCGTGTTCCTGTCACATACAATACTTTACTTATAGCCATTTGAAGCAACTGACCGCCATTTTGTCCGCCATCTTGTTTTCCCATTGAACGGCCAAAAATCCAGCTTGCTAACAGTGATTTTCGTTTTCAGCAGGGTCAAATTAGTCTAGAAACACCGGTTAGCAAATTGTTACATGATTTGCTTCTAGGAGTGCCATTTTGAGATTCCAAGCCTGGTCTATAACGATCCGGCTCAATATAAGTCGATGGCTATTAAAACATTATTGTGACATCAAGTCACGTCATATAAAATGTAAGATATCTATGCATGAGCTGCATGGAATTATGGGATGCATGGAGGACCTAGATCAACATGATCAACATTGTGCTGCTAGTGTTGGCGTCCATAATAGTAATTATACTTTTTGAGTTGAAAACTTGGAATATGCCAAAATAATTTTATGCTGCCGTGAAAGTGAAACTGGGTCCATCGATCCATCCCGTGGATATTTTTTGCCGAATGAGTGTCCCTTCGCCACATAGCCTAATATTCTGAATTTCTGAGTTTTGCAATATTATCCCAGAATGCTCGTGTTCGTATAGTATGGCGGGGAAGAAGACGAGTTACAAGTTGGCAATGCGAGGATTGATTTGCGAAATAAAAGCCTTTAAAGTTTGACAACGCAGAAAGTAATCAGCACGCCCTCTCCCCACTCTACCGCCAAAACATTATACCTCGACTTCTAGCAACCGTGGGAGATTGTTCTTCCAACCCTCATTGGTAAACGCTAGTGCACGTGATCAACATCGAGTGTGTGATTGGATAATGTTTGTTGACGTCATCTTGCGAACGATATATATAGGCGATGACGTAAAATTATTTGTCGTTGTCTCGTTGACTACACGACTAAGACGAGCGCGTTAAACTTATTGGAAAATTTCTTGTTAAATTTTAATTCGAACAAGTCGATTTACATTTCATTTCTGCGTATTTGCGATAAATATTACACAACCGAAGATCAGAAGTGAGAAGATGTACAATGTAATCGTTATTACAGCGTTTAAAATCTGTTGTTATCGAAAATTGTATTCGAAGGAATTCAAGGGAAAAACCTCAACCTGTCAGCGTCGTGCTTTCTCAGTTGTAGGTCCATATCTGTCTGGAATAGTCTCCCGTTGCAGGTGCGCCTGCTACCAAGGGTTGACTCATCAGTGTTTTACAGGCTTCTTAAAACTTGTTTGTTTCACCGTGGTTGGACAGAGAGCGCTTCTGAGTGGATTTCTTGAAGAGGCGCTATATAAATTCTTGAAATGAATGAATGAATGAATGAATGAAAGGAAGTCGAGTGTGCAGGACGCGTAAGACGACAGCGTATAAGAAGCGAATTTTCTACTTTGGTTTGATTTACATCTTCGATCACTATGGCAGCAAATTTGTTGAATGCTAGTGAGTGAATTAGGCCTAGGGCCTATATTACAATTATAATGACATTATAAGCACATAGCCTAGGTCTATTAGTTGCTAATTATACCACCTTCGAATTAATCAGATTGGTATCTTAATAATGGTCAATGTTGACTCTTTGTTGAGTTGGTTTGCTGCCCGGGTTCAATTTGGTGTCTATAGCTACGCCACTGTCTCTACTTGATAAGCTCTCCTTGTGTAGGCCTGCATATCTTGCAAATAAATCGGCCATGTTAAAAGCCTGATCATCTGCATAAAGAATCTAAAGATGCCAATTTGCCCGTGTTTTGCAAATAAAACGGTAGACCTATATCAGCAGTAAAGAGAGTGCGGAGGGCAATTGGGATGCCAAGAAGTACAGAACCAAATGGTTTTCGAGAGGAAAGAAATATGGGAAGTGGGTGCATGGACCCGTAATTTTGACATGAATTTTGGTTTAATGATTAACCATAATCAACCAGAGCATTTACACTCATGCAAGTATGTTTTTAAATTTTAAGAAAATTAGTAGGGCCTTGATTGAAGCCTGGATAATGTTCATTTATGGGGCAATGGTCTAATGGACTAGCTAACAAGTCAAAATCATAAAACTGTTAAAACAGATTTTGACGCCCATAAAATTTGTCGCCCCAGGCAACTGACTGCTTTGCCTGTGATTAAGGCTGGTGTCGCGTGACAGAGTCTCCCCCTAAAAGTTCCCCCCCCCCGACTCTATTTTGAAACAGATTCTCCCCAGCGGATACGTTCCAGAATAAATTCTTCCCGGAGAGTATATTCTGAAATAAATACTCCGGGGGAGATAATATTATTTCATCCGTCGACAAAATAAAGTCTCCCCCGTTCAACGTGAAATGGGCTCAGTCGCATAAAATTTATAGATGAGCAGTTTAAACGGTTGTTTAAGTTGGTAAATCATATAACAAGAAAATACATAATTTTTTTATCAGAAGATGTCTTCCAACACAAAGTTTCAGCCAGAGTTTCGGCGGGGGAGAGCTGATATCGGGGAGACATTATATGGTGACACCGGCCCTGATTGAAAAAGATGGACTAGCAACATTGGTGAAATGGAGGAAACAGGAGAGACAGAGACCTGATTGAAGTCTACAATCGAGGCTCTGGAATGATATATTATAATAGAATGACTGTACGTGCCAACTACATGTAGAGTGTAATGTATTGGCCCCTTCTGGCCCGCTATGGGAGCTCACGACGCTTCTCCAAACCCATTGGTCAGTTGATTAGGTTGCATGGGCGGAGCTTATCAGGGGTTAGGGGGCTAAGCCCCCCAAGAAGACCCAGATTCATGTTTTTAACCATGTAAATGCATGGTATCTTTTCCCGGGCTTAGCTCCCCCAAGAAGGCTTTAGCCCCTCCATGAACGGAAACCAAAGTCCACCCTTGTTAGGTTGCTTGTCGGCTTGCTTAAGAACGAATAAACACCCCTCCACCTCCCAACAAAACCTTGGCTACGCAGATTTTCCTACAGACTGATACCTATAATGTACATACAACGTCTTTTGTCTTTAGTCGCGGCCGTACTGGGAGTGAATTCGGCATGGGGCGCTATATAAATGCTCAGAATGGATAAATGGATGAATGAATACAGATAGACAGTCAAATAATTGTGCTGCCGTCTATTACATTAATCAAAATGACGTAAACCTAATGATGACGTCATCCTCTTGTTGTTTAATTGCTGTCGAGATCTCGTTGTGACGTCATGCAGTCACGCAGTCGAAATTTGATGAAATCTTCAAGAAATTATTGCTGTTGTTATTCATCGAAATTCTGTTAAATTCTGCTGCGCCAACTCCCACTTCGATCGAATCTTGGTCAATTTCGTCGAATGATGTCAGGTAAACCCAAATATTAACAATTATCACATAACAACGACATTTTAATCGAAATTTGCAATTTTCAGATCGTGATAGCATTCTGTTACATATATGGGCTAAATTTTCATATCGTGAAATGGCAAGACTGTAGTATCGGGGACCGAGTGGCGACACTACCCTAACCTTAACCGACCCAACAGAGGCGGTTCTCCGAGTAAGAATAAGAATATCTGGGCAAAAGGTGCATAACGACGTTCTTAAAATTAATGATGGACTGGTGAAGTACTATTATAAAGCCTTGTTAATCTGTTGCTTTCCATTGTTAATCTGTTTGTTGCTTTCCGTTGTTAATCTGCTTGTTGCTTTCCGTTGTCGGTGGAGCGATCGGTGAAACATTTCCTTTCAAGATCGTTATAGTCTTCGGGGGATGGGCAAGGAATCGCCAACTTGACGTCGTCAAGCGAATTGTCTTCGAAAGTGGAAGGTGGCGGTTCTTGCGACTGGCTCGACATCTGTCGCACATGGTGCAACTGCGAAGTTGTTGCTGTTTCACGACACCGTCATATCAACGATGATTGGTGTCGACATCCTCTTTTCGCCAGACTTTGGTCTGGCACTTCCAAAGAACGAGCAGTGGCGGGGTTCCAACTAAAATAGTGCGACACCAGCGTAAGAATATCTAGAAGGTTCTTATGGAAATGTCCCTAAAGCGGAAATACAGTGATCATTTAACAGAGATGTTAGTTAAGTCATTTGTGTCATTCATGAATGTCTTGTTACACACTATGATAACACATGCATTGCTAGTCTATACTTTTCTGGTGTTTTGTGCAGTTGCATGGGATGATGTTGCCGTTCACTATCGTCGTCGTTGGAGTCGCAAAGATACGTCATCATGAAGATTCTACATCCGTCGACAGATGACGCCTCTCGTGATTGGAATGACGAACGACACCTTGCAACAGCTGTAAGTTATTAAAACCAAGTTTATCTGAATATGTAAGCAGTAGTTTTGTAGACCACTCTCTAAACTCAGCCACTACATTACTCTGATAGTCCCTGTTCTGCATGGATGAAGAATGGCTGACAGTAATTCACTTGCTTATCACAAATAGTTGTTAAACTGACGATACTGTTACCTCACTCTATGGCTTATGCTGAATTTACTAGTATACCCAGCTCCGTTTCTGTAAAGGAAGAGGCTGAAGTGGTTTGAAAATTGGACAGTATGCTCTCCCTGGACAGTTTCGCCACTCTTTTTTCAGTAGACTAGGAACATAGGTGCAATCACGTCCTAAAAGTTGGGGGGGACCATAATGAATCACGTCCTAAAAGTTGGGGGACCATAATAATAAAGTTAGGGGACCACTCAAAAGTTGGGGGGACGCGTCCCGTGGGTCCCATAGGGTGGTTGCGCCTATGACTAGGAAGGGTGCAATGTTGAGGGAAGAAGCCTGAATGGTCCATTCAGACTGGATATTGAAAAAGACGAGGTGAACTTATCGTGCATAAGTAAAGCAATTCGGAAATGACTCTGAACAGAGCATTGGTTAGCTCGTGAGCAAAACTGCCGACTGATACTGACAAACAGAATGCATGATGGTCAGTCTAATGGAGAGACCGTGGCGAATAAAGGAATATGAATTGGTCGTCAAAACAATTGATGAGGGATTCCCTTGAAGAAATAGGCAGATATTGCGAGGCGATGTGTAGCGGAGAGGGATGTCTTAATTTGAACCGAAAGTTACCCCAAGTATATAGTTGAATGACAGTAGGCCTAAAGGGTGACTTAAGCTAAACGGAGCGAGAGTTCGAGGAATTGAATTATAGGAAAGGGTGATTTTACAATTAAACGTATACATGTTTTCGATCATTCCATTGTCTTATAGGTATGTCTTTTCGCGTGCTTCATATCATCTGCTTCTCATACTTCTCTGTTTCCTTTCTTTGTCTGAGGTCTGTCTCTGCATATAATTATAGATAATCTCTTCGTGACTAAGGTTTGTTTGCCATCTGCTTTCAGTGCTTTAATTGGCAGCTTCTCTAGGTTAGGTTTTATCTTCGTCTCTGCATTGAAATACAGATTCAAACAAATTGGGAGCACGCAGAATAGACTCTGTTTTCATCATGGTTTTCATTAGATAATATATCACAGGTATCAATTGGTTTCTTCGAGTATATCATTCATCAGACTGCTGCATGCTTCTATAATGTTTTAGAGTTTTTAAGATCATTATTCAGTTGTTGAGAGTTTCTCGTCATGTCAAGGTGAAAATAGATTGCACTGCTAGTCACTATATATAGGACACTCGGATGTATACATGCAAAAAATAATTCAACGATTTTGTACCTAGACTTTCGTTCCCTACTATGTTATATCGACCTAAGGAACTCTCTTAAGACGCTACTTAAATGCATAGAAGATATAGAACGTGAGTGTGTTGACAAATTACAGGGGCCAAAGACTTGTCCGGCAGTTTTGGCACCGTCCGTCCTGGCAGCCAGAGACTTGTCCGGCAGTTTTGGCACCGTCCGTCCTTCGCGCCTGTCAGCTCTGTCGGCTCTGGCACCGTCTCCCTGACACGCTTGTACTGGCGTGTCAGTAATAAGTTCATAGGCGATGGGATTCTGGTAGTTTTTGGGGCCGTTATGGCATTGTAGCATTAAGTTATTATTATTAGCTTTGAGTTGTTAGCTAATAGGAGGCCACGCACCCAATTTCAACCTACTTGAATGCCAAGTGGGGTGAAATTGGATGCGGGGCGCCAAATTAGCTGACTGCTGCAGCTCTGGCACCGACGTCACTGGCATTGCACCGCTACTCCGTCATCTGACATGGCGCGCTGGCTGTTGCCCGGGATTTTGATTCCCGTCAGCAATCGACCGTTTGGAAGAAGGAAGTTCTTCACTCGAAGGATGATCGCAATTCCGGACAGGAGCGACTACGAGGATCCAGTTGACCGACTCTCGCACGGAAGCAGCTATAGGTTTGTTTGAGTTCCTCTGAAAGTGAGGCGTTGCTAGTTCTGTTTGCCTAACTGTTCCCTCTATTTATCCTTCTTCTATCGATCACTGTTTGAACTTTAGTCTGATCTCTTTCAACTTGCTTTTTCACGGTCGCCTGACTTCTTCTTCTCTCCAGTCTGCTTTTTACATCTGCATTTGGATAATGGTCTTAGACTGTGATTCGACTTAACCATTAATGCCTTTGTAGCCTATAGTAGCCTATACATGTAAATGATCATGATGATATCTGCGCTATTATATTTGTTGTTATAATTCAGTGGATCAGATTAAGTAGCCTATGTTGACTTAAATTACTTAACATCTTTGCTAAATGATCACTGTATTTCCGGATTAGGTATATTCTCTTGGTTTTGCCCCAATGCCATATTTAGGGTGTTTGGGGCGTTTAAACACCCCTCAAATGAAATAATGTGAAATTAAATAACGCATTTACTAACACTCGAGGTAAGAACTAAACGGGGATTTAATTTTGAAGCTCCTATTTCTATGTGAAATACTTTACAATAGATTAGATAACGACGATGATCTAATCGTGATTATGATCTAATCTTGATGATGATCTAATCGTGATGATGATGATCTAATCTTGATGATGATGTTGATGTTGATGTTGATGATGATGATGATGATGATGATGATGATGATGATGATGATGATGATGATGATGATTGATGATGATGATGATGATGATGATGATGATGATGATGATGATTGATGATGATTGATGATTGATGATTGATGATGATGATGATGATGATGATGA
>OX457036.1:22734668-22784668 GCA_949752735.1 Lumbricus terrestris
TATTCAATTTTAGCGCCATAACAGTATAAGGACCTATAAACATAAACAATTTTCCAATCTCTTTTGGTGATTAGGCTTAACAAGTAATTTCTACACGTTAAAATCTGATTTAGTGTTTCTGTCAAAATTTTCGATAAGCATAGGCCTACCAATTTTTTAATTTGACCCTTATTAGTATATAAATAGGGCCTACGAGTAAAGGACAGTGGCTTTATAGTTAAGGCAAGAAAACAAACGGTTACATTTAAAAATGGACAGATTTTGTGAATACTAAACAGGGTACAGTTGACGTCGTTGTATCAGAAAAATCCCCAAACGTACAATCAGTTACTAGCAGCTACTAATGATGACTGATGTTCTCATGATGTTCTCATGATGTTCTCATGATGTTCGACTATTGCAAACGATTCGAAGAAAGTGAATTCATCTGTGGCCGATTGCTGCAGCAGAGGTGTCACATTTGAAGTATACGATAGGCTATAACAGGCCTATATGACCCTAATTTAAGAAGACTCTATAATAATTATAATCGCAAAATTCTTGGAAACATCCCTCCAATCTTTTCTGGAGTTTCACCGAAGAGAACGCAAACTACCAGACAGTAATTCATTGTTGCCGAGTAGTTTTTACCAAGAACATGACGACGGTATAGTCACGCAGTGATGATTACAGGTGTTAGTAGAGGTCTACAGTAATTAAGAACGACGTTGACTCGTAATTATAATTAATTATCAGACTCAATGACGCACATTTTAAAGGCCGCAAACATCATTTAGATAATTATAGCGAAACGTTTGCAGGCAAGCGGTGTGAAACGTAACAAACGGACTTGGACATTCACATGGCATCTATTGACACCCAGTATTGTTCAATCGATCATCATCATCGTCATCATCATCATGACATCATCACCACCACCACCACCACCACCACCACCACCACCACTACCATCCTATTCACCATCAACCAGAGGTGCAGACAAGGGGTTAAAAAACCATTAAAACCAGTTTTTAAAAAGACAAGGGGTTAAAAAACCATTAAAAACAGTTTTTAAAAAGGTTATTTATCCACTTAGGCTAAATAAGAAAAAACAAAAAAATTGTTTGTAGTAACAATTGTTTTTCTTACATTATTTCCTTTTGTTACTTTATTCCCTTTTATTTACTGTAATACTGTTGTTGGGTTGGGGTCATAAGGAAGGGCATCCGGCCAGGCCATAACCAACCCCCCCCCCCATCATAGATTACTGGCTACGCCACTGCAATCAACATCATCGTCGTCGTCATCATAGTCGTCATCGTCATCATCACCACCACCACCAGCATTGTCGTCGTTGTCATAATCATCATCATCGTCATCATCACAACAGCAGCAATCGGTTCGTGACACTATAGTGTCATTTGACGGTGACAAAGTGTTTTAAAAAATCAACTTCGTTCTTTCTGTTATCATTGTTTGGATCCTTTGTGATTTAATGTGTTGCCTTTAGTTCCACTGATGACCAACTTAACGTTTTAAACCCCAGCCGCTGTCTTTCAATTAGCCTACCAAGTTTTTCAAAGTATATAAATTTTCCAACGACTGTTGGTTGTGCAGTGGCGCAGCCAAGAGGAGAGTTTCGGGGGGTTAAACCCTCCCCCCATTGGCTTAGGAAAAAGGTTTTGTAAATGTTATTTATCCATTTAAATAAGAAAAAACAAAACAATTGCTTATAGTAACAATTGTGTTTCTTACTTTATTTCATTTGTTACTTTATTCCCTTTTTATTTACTGTAATACTGTTGGGTTGGTGTCAGGAAGGGCATCCGGCCAGGTCATAAAATCCCCAAACCCCCCATCTTAAATTCCTGGCTACGCCACTGTGGTTGTGTGGTTATATACTTAGGGCAGAATGTTATTGTTATTGCCCATAAAATATGAACTTTATAATGCGTAGATGCTATACAGATCCTGCTCTTTTAGCGCATAGGTCAGAAGAAATTATGTTGGACGTCTTTTTAATGCGTTTATAGGAGCAGGGCACAGTAGGCTATAAAAGGTTAAGAGATCCGTGTATATAGGTTTATTTTAAATAGATGGATGGTGGGTGAGTGAATCGGTGAGAAGGTTCGTGAGTGAGTTTTTAATTATGAGTCGATCAATCTGTCAGCAATTGTCATTCAGTCACTGAATCATTGAGTCGAGAAAATGGAATCGGTCCATGCGTAAAAGTCGTTCAATTTACGACTAGAATGCACAGTTATATTATGCTTGTGAGGTGATTAGTGGCTATAGGGTCTCTCTCTCTCTCTCTCTCTCTCTCTCCTCTCTCTCTCTCTCTCTCTCTCCTCTCTCTCTCTCTCTCTCTCTCTCTCACTCTCTCTCTTTCTTTCTCTCTCTCTCTCTCTCCTCTCTCTCTCTCTCTCTCTCTCTCTCTCTCTCTCTCACTCTCTCTCTCTCTCTCACTCTCTCTCTTTCTCTCTCTCTCTCTCTCTCTCTCTCTCTCTCTCTCTCCTCTCTCTCTCACGCACACAAGCATACACACACGCACACAATCATACAAACGCGCGCATAGTCTATTTATATGTAATTATGTATACTACATCTACCTAGCACTTAGGTCTACTCAATATTCTCTCTCTCACTATATATATATATATATATATATATATATATATATATATATATAGACAAGAATATCCAATTATAATTATAGCCTAGGCTTTACAGTACACATGCATATGTGTGTGCATATATTACGGCAGGGTTTATTTCGTGACGCCGGATCTTATGACAATGGTTCTATGAAAAATGCCACGACTGTCCTCATATTTTATGCCATAGCCTATTATAATAGCCTATAGGCTGCATGGTAAATGCAAGGCAGGAAAGCACGCATACAAAATGTCGTTGGCGACTATTAACTGGCAATATTTGGCCCATATATAATAGCATAGGAGCCTATGTAGCCTATGCTGCATTTAGATGAATGTTCTTTTGCTCTGTCTGCGTCATAACAGTCTTGTTAAGAGGAATACGTTAGTCGGTTTGATTCGTTGGAAGTTGTCGTGTTTTTTAGGCTCTGTACAGAATAAAGGACTTCGATATCAGTTGACTCAACAATTAGACTTTCAATTTTTGTGTCGCACAGACGAACTCATTTGAACAGCGCTTTTGTGAGAGATGTTATAAAGACGGCGTGCTGTGTCTTCTATATAACGAATACATAATAAAAACATACTTAAATACATATGCACTCATATTGATTCAATACAAACAAATATATACACGATCTGTCTACAATACATTGGCTAATTGGCTCACGTACACTAAGGCATTCGTACATACACTCATAAATACATTCCTACATAAATACATTTAAGACTCGGCAAGATATCTGGTTTGTCAGTGGAATATAATATACGAGAACAGAATCTTTCGTCTATACTGAACGTCTTGTGTGGACTGCAGTGTGCGATTCTTGGCGGAAATCTTTCCTACAATGGAAAACGGATTTGGATACAGTTACGGTGGATACGGAAGCTATGGCAGAAATGAAAGTATACCGTGAGTATAATTTTAAGCATCTGCTTCGTCTGGCTGTCAGTTTATGTGCTTTTAGTTTTTGTCTATCTACGCCTGTAAAAGATAAAACATCCACTATCCTGTTCTATAAATCGGTGTAACTATAAGATTTTAAAATAAGCTCTAATATGGACAAGGTTACAGGCCTAATGGCGTATGCTACTGGATGTGTCATGAAATGATGGTGGTGGTGGTGGTGGTGGTGGTGGTGGTGGTGGTGGTGGTGGTGGTGGTGGTGGTGGTGGTGGTGGTGGTGGTGGGGTTGTGGTGGCGTTGGAGGCGGTTTAGAAGTTATGCTGATTATGTGGTTTGTTTGGGTGGTACCGTGGTAACGGTGGATGAGATTTTGGTTGTGGTATTGTGAGTGGTGGTGTTGCTGCTGATGGTGGTGATGGTGAAGGTGGTGGTGATGATGGTGGTATACTGATGGTGAAGATGATGGTGGTGGCGGTGGTGGTGGTGGTGGTGGTGGCGGCTATGGTGGTGGAGGTGATAAGAGTGAGACTGGTGGTTAGGTGATGGTGGTGGTGATAGTGATGGTGATTTTGGTGGTGGTGATAGTGATGGTGATAGAGATGGTGATGGTAATGGTAATGTGGTGGCTGCGACGCTTTGGTAGTGGGGGTGTACGATGATCATGATGAGGCTGTTTATATGACGCTGTTAAGAGTTTTATCAACCGCTGGTTGATATGAAGTAAGTGAGAAAATGAGAGAGAGAGACAGACAGACAGTCTGAGACAGAGACTGAGAGAGACAGAGACAGATAGAGACAGACAAGAGAGACCGAGACAGACAGACAAAAAGAGACTGAGAGAGACAGAGACAGACAGAGACAGGCAAGAGAGACAGACAGACAGAGTCTCACAGAGACTGAGAGACAGACAGTTACAGAGAGAGACAGACAAAGAGAGACAGAGACAGAGAGACTGAGACAGAGCCAGAGACTGAGAAAAGAGAAAAAAGAAAAGTGAAAGAGTCAAACAAAAAGAGAGAAAAGAGAAGAAAATAGAGAAAGAGAAAGTGAGAGAAGGACAATCAGTGACGAGCATGGTCTCTCTGTTGATGTTCTCTTATAACCATAAACACAGTTTTTAATTGCTCAAAGTGACAGTTGACAAAACATTTTTATTACATAATAGCGGATATAGAAACTAGCAAAAAGCAAAAGGGGAGAACCCTTAAGGGACTACTGTCCAACTGTCAGGGTTTCTCAAATACAAGTTCAAATAAATAGCAACAGGTTACGCGAATAATAGAGTATTAAAGAGACATTTTATCTTAACTTGTTAGCTATGTCATTATTGGAAAACGTCTAAAGGTGGTGTAGAGTGCGCCAATTTAGAAAAGTCGTTAAAAATAATACAGACACATAGATGGTGTTCGGTAGTTTAACAGGAGACAGCGTCTATAGTATATGACTTTTAAGTTTACGCTTAAACAAGGTGAAGCAGAGGGAATTCTTAATAAACAAGGGTAAGTTGTTCCAGGTCCTAGGACCTGCACTTTTAACCGAGAACATACTAGTATTTGTTCTAGTGATAATCCCTCTATATAATTAAACGAGGTTCTGAAGTTATATGGAACTAAGTTAGAGGTCAGAGTAAAGAAGTCAGCAAAGGCATGAGGCAAAAGATTATGCATATGCTTGAACATAAGTTCGGACGTTTGCATGATTCGTATATGATCATTGGTAAGTATTTTTAATTTAGATAATAGGAATTGTGACTGAGAAAGACGGGGGAGCCACATAATAATTTTAGCAGCTCTGTTTTGAAGTGAGGTTAGTCTTGTAAGTCGAGAAGAGTAGTTAGAAGCCCAAACAGTGTTGAAAATTTGCAATAGGAAAGACAGGGATGAATAATAGAGTAATATAAGTATATTTCGAGGCGGGAGCAAATAAGCAATAGCCTACGGGTCAAGATACCAACACTTTTAGCTATCTTTTTAGAGATGTTTTCAATATGATCTTTCAAAGTTAGAAATTGGTCAATATGGACACCCAGGAATTTAGTTGATGTCACTTGGTGTATTTTGCTCAAAGTGACAGTTGACAAAACATTTTTATTACATAATAAATCAATTCCTGACATAAAATTAACAATTTCTATTGTACGATGAGAGCAAAATAAGATATAGCTAGTTTTATTAAGATTCAAGGAGAGCTTATTAACTCGGAACCAATCAACAACGTGTAGGTTGTTTCATGATTCATCAATTGAAAAAAGAATTCATAAGATTTATGGGAGGCAAAAATGTTAGTATGGTCAGCAAATATAGCAAAGCGCAGTAAAGGGGAGACGTTAGGAAGGTCATTGATAAAAAGTAAAAAGAGGAAGGACCCAAGAATAGACCTTTGTGGGACACCAAATTTGATCAAATTGATTTTGGATAATGAACCATTGCACGAGACCTGTTGCATTCCATTTTCAAGATAGCTCTTAAGCCAATCAAGGGCAATACCCCTTATATATGCATACATTATACACACAAGAGTATATATATATACATACATTATACACACAAGAGTATATATATATACATACATTATACACACAAGAGTATATATATATACATACATTATACACACAAGGGAACATATATATACATTATACACACAAGAGAATATATATATTATACACACAAGGGAACATATATATATATATTCTGTCTGTATGTGTGTGTGTGTGTGTAGGGAGCGATCTGTCGTCTGTGTTCGTGCGACTGTTATGCTGTTTGAGAACGAGATGAAGAGATGGATTGCAAGTGGACCATTCGCAGGTCTATCGAGGATCCAGATCTACCACCAGACATACAACAACACCTTTCGCATCAACGGAATACGAATGGACAGCGGAGAGGTTAGTAAAAGACAATGCATCATCACCATTATCATCATCATCATCATCATCATCGTCATCATCATCATCATCATTGTCGTCATCGTTGTCATCATCATCATCGTAATCATCATCGTAATCATCATCATCATCATCATCATCAACATCATCATCATCATCACCATCATCGTCGTCGTCATCATCATCATCATCATCTCATTGTTATCAAGCTGTCATTGTCGCCATTATTGGCACTGTCAGCATAACTGTCATCATCGCCATCAGCAATCGCCATCATCTTACCTGGTGCTGCTTACTCAGCAAATACAATAGGCTACATGATACACGTGCGTGTCTTCTCGTCACTTGCTGATCCTATTCTCTGACTGTCTGCGCCTGTGTAGGTATCTGTCTGAAATATTTATATACGAGGGTTCACGCATGAAATTTAAGACTCGATATGTTTTATGTATGCGTAGGCCTATGTAAGCCTCTCCCTACACACAGTATACGTGACGTCTGACCGTCAGTCTACTATTTGTCTCTTGCATAATAATTGTACTAAATGTATGTAGACCTATTTCCGTTGCGTAATGAGAACAATAATAATTTGTGATACTCATCATCGTACGTCTGCCCTGTAGTGGCGCCGTCCGTCGTGTCGTGGCGCCACAGTCGCTCAAGTTTCTCTAGAAGATTAAAAGTGAGACTAAGAGAGATACTTAGAGAGATGACAACAGAGACATACACACTACACATACCAAATAGAAGGCACTAGATACAGGCAGCTCAGACACACAAACATACAGACCAACAAAAGTCAAGTTGGAATGAGATATTTGTCTGCTTAAAAGTCACTTTTTATATTTTATTAGGCTTACTAGGAAAATGCAAGTGTCGGCGAGACACAAGTCGGAGTTGTTTTAATGACCTTGAAAAAGATGTTAATTTTCGCTCACTATATATAGGGCCTATTTATAATTGATGGTTAATTTACAACATCAAACAGCTACACGTAAATTTGTAACATTCCTGGCTCTCGCGTAGCGGCAAATATGCGAACCTCAGTTAGAAAGCCACAATGTATACGAGATTGCAATATGTTAACATAATAATTATAACACAATGTAACATAACATGGTGTATCATAACATAATGTAACATAACATATAATGTAATATCTCTTACATTGTCTTCTTGCCTTTCCCTGCCTCTTACATTGGAATGGTGCATCATCCTCGTCTTGACGACACCTTTACAAAGCATCAAACTGCGAGGCGCTTCTTTTGATAGGCCTACCAAAGCTATGTGCAATGTATGGGATCTATGGGGATAACATCGCAAATGACTGTGTGCATAGGCAAATATGTACGTTATAAATATATAGTATGCACGCATGTACCGACGTATACTAGTCAGGGGCGGATCCAGGGGGGGCAATCGGGCCATGGCCCCCCATTTATTCTGGCCCGAAAAGTTGACTTGCCTCCCGCCCGCGAGTAGAGCTCCGTATGTTCGTGCCCCGAGCGGCAAAGAAGGTCATCAGTGTTTTGGATGAAGGGAAATTCAAGGCTGATGACTAAAAAAATGGTCATCAGTTTTTTCGGCGGATGGAAGACGAAATTTTTTCCCGGTTTCCTGGACCAAGACCCAAAATTTTGGCCCCCCCCATCAATTTTTTCTCTGTATCCGCCCTTGATACTATAGTGCAGCGGTTCTCAACCGGGGGTCCGCGGACCCCTGGGTGTCCGCGACCATCTGCCTGGGGGTCCGCGAGAACGTCCTGAAAATTACATATTTCTTAGTTAAAAACATAGGAACAGATAAATCTTTGTCAATTTGTCGATATTTCTCCTTTTCAATGGCAACATGAAACTACCGGCAATAATACGCTGATTAATGGCAAATTCGTTTGTTTTAGATGGGTCACTTTGTAACCGACTCTAGATTTCGGGATGCTTTTGAGAGAGTTTCTTATAGAAAAAGACCACAGCCTGTAATTCATTTGAATAAACAACTCATGAGTTTCAACTTTGGCTTACCTGGCTGGCAGTTTTGAATTAACTGAATTCCTCTACGCAAGTGATGCAGACAAATCTAATCACACTTAATTAGTGATAGCTAGGCCTAAAGTGTCTGCTTGTACAAAAGAGATGATATCTGGTGCAAAACGAATAGTGGTTGATAACTTTGACACATTTTTATCAATTGCATGAATTCACATAAAAATAAAGAAATGCTCAGATCAATCAACAAAAATTTGTTAATTTAATTTCCGGTCAATCATAGCTGGATCAGTTCAGATAAACTGTGCTCGAATATGCTTGCCCAAAGCTTACATTAAAATAAGCTGCAGTTTTTTCTAATAAATTTCAAATAATCTTATCAGTAATATAAATTTGTACTACAGGATTGCAGGGGCATATCTATGCTATATTATAGCATCAATGTAGGCCTACTATTATATAGGATTATAGAGTCGCACAGTCACGATAATGCGCCAAAGGTGCCAAATTTCGGTGGGGGTCCGTGACCGGGACCAAAAATTAAAAAGGGGTCCGTCAGTGTGAAAAGGTTGAGAACCGCTGCTATAGTGTAGGCCTACTCGTGATTGCATTTCTTCATTTATTATTTACCTATACGTACAGCATGCACTTAAATGCGTTGATGCATATTGCGCAAAATAGCTTTAAAGATCCTTACAAAGACACTGATCATTCGTTTTGTTCGGTGTTGCCATTGTCAAGTGAGCAACAAATTGCGAATTGGCGTCGGTTGGTTGCTGTTTCAGTTTAAATATATAGGCTACTGTAAACTGTAAGAAAGATCATTAGCATTGCCTTCGCCCTTTACCCGGGGTTGGGACTGGCACTGCTAAAGTGCGAGCAGTAGCGGACTTTAAATTTTGCTAGTTGGGGTCAGCTGACGGTATTGTTTTAAAGACTTTGAAAAAATGTTAATTTTCGCTCATTTGAGAACATTGTAGGCTAAATGTGTAAAATGTTCTGCCATCAAGCTGCACGCGTGTATTTTATGAATCGGACTCTGTTTCATGGGGAAGTCATAACATAAACCGCAAGCCCGCCGACACACTTTCCCTGTCATAGACCTTGCGGTACGTGACCGTACATTCGTTTTCCCCTTCATGATGTATAAAGACAGATGAAACTATAATGTCTCTAAAAAAATTTACTCTGCGTGGGATTCAAAAGATTATATATCCACAGCTGGATTTGTCCTTTAAACATCATACGCCAGCCATGCAATGGAGCCCCGTGTAGGCCTATATTGGTAGAGGCGGGTTAAGGCACTTCAGCGTGTTCGGTCGAAAGGGGCCTCACTGTTTAAGGCCCCGCACATGTAAACGAAAAACTGTACGATTGATTATTGTCATCATTAAGTCTAATTGTAAAAGTGAGCAAAGATTTCAGATAAAATTATTCTAGACGGCTCATTTTGATATGCACAAATTTCGCACATGTGTGGACCCCTATTGGAGTTTCCATAATATCAACGACTAGGCTTACATCTCAATTCAGCCATTAAGGTTTATTTTACTTGCTAATATAAGCACTTGCTACCTCTCTTGGGACTCAACCAGTTTTACTGAACGGGGTCATGCAGTACATTTATTAATCCGGCCATGGAAATCCGTCGTTCACAAAATGAATTTATCTGCGTGATATCCTTCTCCAGATTATACCAAATGCATATGATCAGAGTCGACTGTTGAAGTTCAACGAGTTTCACTTATTTTCCACTTGAGTGTCAAGCATGTAGGCCTACACCGCACCCGCACAAGATACGGTCACTCCCGACAGTCGAGTGTATATATGCCTACTCAATTCCGCCACTGGTACCGGTAGTGGTACTGGCCAGTACCAGTGGCGTAGCCAGGAATTTTTTATGGGGCGGGGTTGTGGTTTTTATGGCCTGGCCGGATGCCCTTTCTGACACCAACCCAACAGTATTACAGCAAATAAAAAGGGAATAGAGTAACGAAGGAAATAAAGTAAGAAAAACAATTGTTACTACAAGAATTTGTTTGTTTTTTCTTATTTAAGTGGATAAATAACCTTTAAAAAAAATCCTAGGCCAATTGGGAGGGGTTTAACCCCCGAAACCTTCCTTGTCTGCGCCACTGGTAGTGTCAGTCCCAAGCTCGAATGAAGGAGGTGGGCGACGCTCATCAGTTTTGATATAACACACCGTTGTTTAACATGGTCTCGAGATATTGCATGTGGCTTATAGCTTATATATATCCAGGGACCAGTTCTGTAGCAACAGTCAATGATTTGATTCTCGTTAAAATTACTCGAGATGAGATCAACTCTAGATATCTGCTGCACACTATACAGTGTGCCAGCGTGTCAGAGTGTATACACACTGTAGAGTGTAAATGACTCAATGGAAAGGTTTTGTTGAAATTCTTCTGAAGGTGTCTTTGGACTGTGACGTCACGCAGAGCCTCGTCTACAACCCTGCCACTCCCATTTTCCACCAATGGAAGCAGGACGGAAGGATCGTCGGTCTTCACTTCAACTCGGAAAACGAGGCGAGAGAGTTCTCCAGGGCGATCGACTCTGCCCTGGAAACACTGAACAGTAAGTTGAGTCAAAGGACAATTTATATGTGTTAACAGTTTTCACGTGTTCAAATAGCTTATGTATAGGCTATAGCTAATTAAGTGCACTTGTTGCGTGGATGAAAATTATTAAATACCGTAAAGCAATGAAAATCAATGTCGCTGCATCAGAAAATTAGAGAACACTTGTGAATTAAAAAATCCAGTTTAACTTAATTGTCAAGACTAAATAGCCTAGCTGTGTTAGACCTTTAGGCTATACAAAATGTTGACCTACAATAATATAATAGTCTATTAGCCGTCAATTGATTCAAATCAGTATTTTATCCGTGCAATGTCACTGCAGCAGAAATCTTCAAAAATAAACGAATATTAGGCCTAAACTTCTCTACGTGTAGTAGGCCTATCCATTCTACGTGCTTGCTCGACAAAAAATTCTCATTTTGAGAATAAATTCCAAGTTGTATCTCGTCTCTCCCTCTCTCCCCTTTTTCCCATCCTTCTTTCACTACTTCCTTTTACACATTCCCTCTCCATCCACAATCTCCCATACGGTTTTTTCTCCCCATTTTTCCTCTCGTCTTGCACTGTCCATCAGGCCCGGCCCTAGGGTCTGCGGGGCCCAAGGCAGCATCGGGTCCTCAAGCATAAATTTACGCAGTTATTTCCTGTCAATACGGTACTCTTGGGGGATAGTCACCTAAGATGGGACAATTAACGTTGTTTCCCTAAATTCTTTTGAGGTATCTTATAATAGCCACACTGATGTGGCCTATATACATATCTAACTTTCAAATGATGCATGTAAAATAAAAGCAATTTTCCAAAAAGCGATATTATTGTCATTAAAAGCAATTACTAATAATGTCCCAACTTAAACAACTATGTCCATACGATAAGACAATAATTTCCATAATGTCGTATTGTGAAAATTTAATAATGTGAAATAGCATCAACGAACATGAAAAATTTCAATTAGCATATCAATCAAATCAAGACGGCAGCACCGTAAGTATTAACACATTTAACAGTTGCTATGTACAATGTACATGCATGTAGTTAGAGTCTAATTAATATACGTGATATGCTATTCGCAACTCTTGACAGTGGCTTCCTCTGCGAATATAGCGATAGCAATAGGTATGTCCCATCTTATGAAGCGTTCCATCTTAGATGGATTTTCCTACTACCTTGTGTAGGCCTAGGCCTATCTAAGTAATGCAAAATCATCATCAGCGCCCGCACTTAGGGGCAAGAATTGAGAATTGAGAATTTTTAACAACTGAAGCCTATGGTTTGTTTTTGACAAATTTCTTTGCGCCAGAGCACTAATGATGCTAATTATTCACGAACTAAATTTGCATTATTGTAGACACCTTTTTGAAAATATCCATGTTCTAAATTTCCTTTGCATTTTCTAAGCTCTCGCTGAAAATGTCACCACTATCATTGTGTTTTTATTTACCCTCTCCTGCAAAAATGTTTGCGGGCGTCCATTTGCGAATTTGAAGCAGAATGAGGTAGGCCTAATTAAGGTTTTCTGGCGAAAATTCTATATGCAGGTCTAGGCTAAAAAAGTAGGCTAGCTGGGAAGAAGTTTCTTTCTCCAAAATCCCCATGTCACATTCACGTGACAAATTGACTGCAAGCTTAAGCTTAGTTGTTATGCGACGAAACCATTGCCAGTCTCGACAAAGAAAAAATTATTGCCAGCAGCGCGGGGCCTCTGGAAGCGCGGGGCCCAAGGCGGCTGCCTCGCTCGCCTTGCCCTAAGGCCGGGCCTGCTGTCCATGTCACTCTCCCTAGCCAAATGGAAATAAATAACTTTGCGTTAAATGGTTGACCCAGCGACCGCGTTTACAACATGTAGCCTATGTAGGCCTACATGTATATTATTATTTTTAATATTCACACAAACATATATCGTAATAATTTTATAAATATGGATATTTTTATGTGTACACGTGACGAATGCATTGCTATGTATGATGTTGTTTAGATCCAGTGAATTACAACAGCACATCAAACTATAGAGGTTACGGTTCAGAACCTGAGGTTACAACTGCGCGACCAACATACGCAGCATCTGAAACAACGAGGACAGGAGCAATGACACCAACAGCTAATTCATCACCAGAAGTCGTAGAAACAACGACAGCTACGACGATAACACCAAAAGCTAGAACACCAGAGGCAACCAGTGCAACAACCGCATCTCTGGCACCAGCAACAACGGCTGAACCACCACCACCAGAGGCAACACCCACGACAACGACAACAGCAACGAACTTCGCCTCATACACACCAGCATCCATCACACCACCTGCATCTTCAGCATCCAAAGCGGCCTTCGAATCAGCAACTGATTCTTCTTCTTCTGCTGCTGCTGCTGCTGCTGCCAGTGATGCGGCGCCTAAAGTAACATCACCCAAATTCCAGACAAGCTGCCGTTTCGTACCGAAAGCACAGACGAGCACCACTGCAAACGAGTAAGTACATTAGCGATTTAATGCACATACAATACATAGGCCTACATACACACATGCATATACACGTGCATGCATACACATATATATACACATGCATACATACATACATACATACATACATACATACATACATACATACATACATACATACATACATACATACATACATACATACATACATACATACATACATACATACATACATACATACATACATACATACATACATACATACATACATACATACATACATACATACATACATACATACATACATAAATGCATATATACATATATACATACATACATACATGCATGCATACATGCATACATACATACATACATACATTCATACATACATACATATTACATACATACATACATACATACATACATACATACATACACATGCGTACATACATAGCCTTCATGCAAACATAAGCTAGCATATCAACATACAAGTTTGCATGCATACATGTACGGTCTACATACACAGTGTATACATACAAGCAGAGCTTGCATATATAGAAACATACCAACATGCCTTACCAACATGCCTGCGGGTCATGTCGAGTCAGGTCACGCACCTAACCACAATAACTATAATTGTTCTATCCATTCTTTCGGCGCCACGTTGTATGCTGAACGATTCATACGTAGACCTATTTCAGGCCTATTATAGGCCTATTAGATGCGTCCATTGCAGCTCACCGCAGTGCAATACTTAAGCGTGAATGAGATAACAATTATGTCTTATACTTAGCGTTTCACAGAAAACCATCAACGGCTGAAAGGCAAAGGCGATGCCAGAAGAGAGAGAGAGAGAGAGAGAGAGAGAGAGAGAGAGAGAGAGAGAGAGAGAGAGAGAGAGAGAGAGAGAGAGAGAGAGAGAGAGAGAGACACACACACACACAGACACACGCACACGCTAACATACACACATAAGTAGTACATTGTCAAAGAGACTATATACAGTTTATACACGAAGACTTGCGCACATACATAGACAAACGTAGAAGGAGGCATAGCCTATATGTTGTAGGCGTCAGGTTGGCTCACCGAGAAACGCTGCAACTGACCTGTGATGATGATGCGCTGTGCGTAGTTTTCCAAATTATAAATTTGTAAGGATGTTGTCACGCATTGCGACTAGCGACCAAATCCTATCCGTAGGTCTATAAAAATGACTATAGACTCTAGATATTGAATCGCTTAACTGTCGTCTTCAGTGGATGAAGAATTTCTTTTATAAAACAGATTATGATGACTTTGTGGCAGACACGTGAGCACTGACGTTGAGATAGTATTATGCTATTCGTATTTATTAAAGAATACACATTACACACATAATTTATGTGTATGTATGTATGTATGTACTATGTATAATTTATGTATGTATGTGTATGTGTATAAATTGCACGTGATGAGATGGACAAATCAAGTGTCATTACTTCGTCGTTAAACAGAAATGACAGGCATACAAAATATGGACGTTGAGTTGGCAAATTGCAAGTGAATTTCCAGCGTTGCAGACAAGAGACGATTTAGCCGAGGGCTATCAGGAAGACCCAGACAAACTTATACAGAGGTTTCAACAGAATTTGAAATTGGTGGTGGTGGCGGTGGTGGTGGTTGCGGCGGTGGTGGTGTTGGTGGATAGTATAGGCTAAACCTTGCAGCACCTGAGATGCGAAGGGAAGGGTACTTAAGCACTGTAGGCTATACAATGAGAGGTTGCTGGTTCTAGAAATTATTTCATCTGATTTTAAGAAGACGACGCTTCTGTTTGCTGAGGATGTTCGTCAACTGCGCTTAGGAGCATTTTCTGTTTGCAGAAGAGTCTCGTTTTTAGTGCATGGGGGCTGTCAAATAAGGTTGGCTTGGACTGGATTGGATCCAGGCAACAGAGGAAATACAGGAAGAGTGGAATATAGGAGGAGCGGAGAGCTGGGAGAACGTGGAATTGGATAAATAGGGAGAATAAAGAACAAATTGAGATCGTAGACCTATACATTCACCAAGTGTATCTTTTTCGTCTACTTCGAAAACAAATAACCTACTTCTAATTCAACTAGCTTCTATATCAACCTACTTACTTAATTGCTGATGACTTAATTATGATCAGCTCCTGCTCTTCGTTGTTGCCCCCCATCCTCACCAACCAATCTTCATTTTGATCTGTTTTGTTTTCACATGAACTGTGGGTTTATCATTTGTGCAAACACATACCCAATTACTGTCATAATTAAACGTTTATGATTAGCCGAATGTCTTAAACTATAGTTCCGTGTAAATATTTCTGTGCGAATATTCACCCGCAATTAAATGCAAATAGTTATGACATCCATCGTGGGATAATGACACGAAAGCAATAACATTGACTCAATTAACTCTCTGCTCATTATAGCTTTTAATGTGCGATGTCTAATAAGCCACAACGCAGATATTATGGGGCTAGATGGTACGCGTGTTGCTTGTGCCACTCCTAATCGTACCCTGGACATAAGCGGTCTACCACAAATACAGTAAAGCTGCAGTTCTGGATAATATCTTGGAATCTCCCGCTCAGCTGCTTGCAGCTTCTCTGGCCCTCGCTCCCAAGGTCCGTGCCTGTGTGTTTATTTCTGGTGATTATCTTTCATATGGCCCTAGGCCTATATATAAAAACTCAAAATGATAGTCCATGAAGTTCTTATTGTCCATAAAGTAAGCTTAATTATTGCCCATAGAGTTATTATTATTGGTAGGCTACTACCGTACTATTATCATTTGCGCATATGCCCAATTACTATAGAAGTCACTTTTGAAGCAGACGAAAAAGATACACTTGACAAAACTGTTAGCTCACAGTGCACGAAAGTCACAAGCTGAGCACACGCACAATGTACATATGCTCAAGCGAGCAGTGCACGGTCACCGTACTCGTTATGGTTGAGTTGAAGAGAGAGGCAGATGGAGCCGAAATCCTCTCAGCTATTTTCTTCCCAATTGGAAATTGAAGTTTTGAATCCCACGACTTTTCGATTGACAATTTGACAGTCCAGGATGCTCAATATATTAGACTCTCACGAACCCCCTCCCTTCTGTTGATAAAACGATAGATGAAATGTGATACTGAAATCAGTTTCCTCATATTATGCAGTCGTCAAGATTGGTAAACATTATTGCAACAGATCCGGTTGCACATTCAAAGGCGAGACCAAAACTTGTTGCAAAGGGTTGGACCACGATCCTTTAATGCCCTCTGCAAAGACGCAATGCTCGTGTAACGCTGGTTCCCTGCGCTTGGTTTTCAAGTGGCGCGTTATAAATTTGTAGCATGTAGGCCCTAGGCTATCCTTAGGCTTGCGAATCACGTGAAAGAACTGAGCTTCCAGTAATAGTACAGTCATTGGGAAGGTCTGGCGGCAAAGGGAGAGGGAAGGAGGAAATCCCCAAAAGCGATCATACATGGCTGAGCTGGTTCCGCTCCCCACATGCCGAGACAGATTTACATAAGCGGAGTTTATCAGAGGCTAGGGGGGGCTAAGCCCCCAAGAAGACCCAGATTCATTTGTTACCGTGTAAATGGTATCCTTTCTCGGGTTTAGCCCCCCCCCCCCAAGAAGGCTTTAGCCCCTTTAAGAACGGAAACCAAACTCCGCCCATGCAGATTTATGACCCTGAGAACCATCCGTGATAATTAGGCTATCAACAAACAATAAATGACCAACACTGATCAATCAATCAATCAGTCAATCAATCAATCAATCAGTCAGTCAGCCAATCATCTGCAGCCATATAGGATGTATACATAATTATATATATATTGTTTTATTTATTTATTTTCTGAACAAAAATTATACAATTAGGCCTACGGCAGTGAACATAATACTTTAACATTGTTGCTTAACAAGGGAGGCCCAGAAGGGATGGACAATCCCGCTAATAGGGCCACCCAGTAATCATGTAAAATAAAATAAAAACACATGACAGTCAGTTCATTCAATTGCGGGAACATAAAAATCATTAGGGTGTGTGTGATATAATCGGTCTAATAGACAAAATCAACAAATAGCCTAGAATACAATGCAGCTAAATCAACAAATAAAACAACTCGTAACTAAAGTGCTTGGCGGAACCACTGAGCGGAAACCCTAACTATTATTTAATATCAGGAAGTGTTTTAAGAAGATAAGGGCGAAGTCTATGCTTAAATAATCTAGTGTTAGGTTGGGAATAAAGACATAATATATAGGAAGAGAGTTCCAACACTGAGAGCTCAGTACATTGTATATAAGGCTATAGAGAATATACGGGTGTTAGTAGGCTATGTGCGTAATTTTCTATGGTCGGATAAGAGGCGATCAGAGGTAAGACTAAAGAAATCATTAAATAGGCCTACATTGGTAAAAGGCCATAGTTAGAGCGGTACATAAATTCTCCTCACAGTAGCCTACATGAAAAAAGAACAAGGAGGTCTCAATGGGCAGCTGAGCGCATTGAACGGCGGTCCGGAGAGACAGAAGTCGGAGTGAAAAGCTCACATAGGCCTAGGTATGCGATGAAGCTTGAGCCAGGGTCTGCTACTGGCGTAACCGCGAAAATATGGGCCTATGTTAGTTTGTAAGCAGTGGCGACGCCATGCACAACAGTGCAAATCAGGGAAAATGCTTGGGTCGTTGTTCTGTCGTAAGACTACCAGAAATTTTGGCTGCCAAGAATTATTTTGGGGCATAAAACGCTTCTGCGCTAATTGCCTGTACGAGTGTTATGCCCTGGTTAGGAAATGTCTGACCATGCATGAATCACTTTAATATTCTTAAGCCGTAAAAGACGTATCGGTAGACTACTTTAACACTGGGCCGGAATATTAAAAGACCCGATGATATTGTACAAAAATAAGTAGTGAAGTAGCCTAATAATAGACGCATGCTGCTTCGTTGAAAACAACACATTTTGTGCGACACTCTGCCGTGCTTCTGTAAGGTTGGGGCCCCCACACTGGGCCCACAGTTTTACTGAACAGGGTCCCCACATTTGTTAATCCGGCCCTGCCTGCATTGAATACGAAGGAATTAAGTAAGGAAGGAGTGAAGCAGAGAGAGGGAAGGAAGAAAGGAAGAAGAGGAAAGTTAACTAATTACTTGACTAAACAGTAACAGTTGGATCGTAATCGTAATCTCGAAACTTCTATAGCGCCCAAAACAAAGCGAAGTGGCGGGAATCAGCTTATTCACAGGCGCTTACTCAACACATAATTGGTAGGCCCTATCTGGGCGCAAGTTTTAAAAATCGGCCCACGTTGAACACCAAGCACGCACACGCACCATACATATATTGACCACGTGACTCAGGGTCATAGGGTCACTCAAGTGACGAACGTGCGTTGCATTGAATGACGTGTTTTTGAATCAACTCCAAGTCGGTGCTGAACGCAGGACAAAATATTTTCACTGCTAGTCAAGTTCATAGATCAATCAACGGCTCCCCATGCAACATACCAGCCCTCTGGTTCATCACCAGCCCCAGCCCCCCCCCCCCGCCCCTGGCCCCAGCCGCTGCAGCAAAGGAGGCTCGTCCCGGCCGACGAACAGATTGTGTAAGAGAGATACCAAGGCAGACTGATCGCAAGACAACCTTCCTCTTCCACTTAGCCACATCCGTTGAATATAGGGAGAAGAGCAATTCGTATAATGTGTATAGTAGGCCTATATATATATATATATATATATATATATATATATATATATATATATATATATATATATATATATATATGTATAGGCCCTATATATATATTCATACCCCATTCCTTCTACTGTTCTACATATCCGTTTGTACATCGCATACGCTCGCCATCCTATGTGTATAGGAACCAGGATTTCTAGAACCATTGGTTGTGTCGTGCAGAGATTCCGTCGAAATGATTGTTTGACTACATGACAATATTGACAATGGATAATTGATCTTGTTGTACACAAACGAATGCACAAAATAATGCCTCGATGTAGAATAGCCAACTTGTACAGAGAATATCCTTGTTGAGAATCATAAATAATTAAATAAAATTCATATACGGATTGAAGGTCCTACACAGAATATGTCAGTCTGTCTTCCGTAAATGATACCACGTTTTACTGGTCAGGCATTATATGCATCGTATGGCCTAACTAGCACACTATCAGGCCTAATTATACACTCTGGATGCAATTTTTCTGTGTTGGTGAAAGATATCTAGTAGTAACCACCTGAACCAGACACTGGATATCAGGTTTGTGCGCACTTAACTGAGCTGCATTGGCCCATATAAATTATATAGATACATCCGATATCTACCACTACAAGTAAGTAAGTCAGATAATTGCTGTCACATGCAACCGCTGCCGGCATACGCTGATAAGAATTTAATTAGATTCTAAATTCTAATTATTCCCTCGGAGATCTTAGAACCCTGGAAATAATATTCTAGGCCTACATGTAGCCTACTGTGCTTCTCTATAAGACCCTTGTTAGAAACATATCAGGTGTGTTAAAAGCAACAAGCCTGGTCGATTGATTGAATCGGGACTTGCAACAGTGACGACGGGGGAGGGGAGGGGAGGGGGTTGGTACGATTTATTTAGTCGGAACTTGCAACAGTGACGACGGGGTTTGGGTGATGTGGGGTTGGAGCTCGCACGTTCATTGCTTCCCTCAAGTTCTCTGGGTTTTGTGCATGTCCATTGTCCGCAGCCAAGATGTTCGGTGCTTTGTACTTCGTTGCATTTCGAGAATGAATTGATGATGACGATGATGATGTTGATGGTACAATGAACGATACATGGTGGTACCACCTTGTGGTATTTCATTTGCCTTATTCCTTTTGCCCAGCGTCATTGGACCAGGAACTCGTATACACGATGTCATCAACTTTGACTTTTCCACTTAGCTGAATAATATATATATATATAGCATAATTTGCTTACGGATGAACTTTCCACCACTGTTAACTTTAATACCACTTATTCTTGCATAAGCAGCTCTTTTGTGACATACAGAGAGCTCTACGTTATGTATACACGGATGCATATATATATACACATATATAATGTAAATTTATATAGGCCAAATATTATATGGACCCAAATGAGATGAGAAATTCTAGAAAGCCTTCCCTCCCAGGTGACGTAATATGTCTTTGTCGATTGATGAGACTGAGTTGCAGCAGCTGCTGTTCTGTCTCTATGCTCCGTTTCACTGACTACGTCTCCAAACGAGTCACAAAGCCATTCGTAGGAACATTATTTCTTTGTTACTCTTCCGTGCAAAGCGAGTTTTACATTGAGCGCGTTTAGCCTACCTCGCAGTGCATGATATCCATGACGCACCATGGAATAGGTTTGCACAACCTACATTCGCAGAACCGTTGCGCACACAAAGCTGCCAGCACAGCATACTGGGACGTAGACCTACATCATATCTAGGCCTGTGCTATATGTGTTGTTACCACGGATAGGTGCATGGAGGCTGTCGGAATTTCGCATCGGTTCAAAGTTCTCTGGTATGTTGATATAGACCGGGAGAGCAGCTGACGATCTGCCAACGCAGCTATACGTCCTAAATAGAATCTTGGTTGAACTTAAAAATCCGGATCGCATTTCTTGTATGGCGAAATTGGGCTTTCGTTCTTCACTGTAAAAAGAATTAATCAAACATCTCAAGCCTGAGGATTTTCATAGACGGAAATTTGAAGCCGCGTTCAAGTTTGGATAAAGCAGTGTAGGCCTATAGACTACAGTCTGCATAACTGAAATCTTTGTTTCATTCGTGACTCAAGAAAGTCTCTCGAATCGTCTGAAAAGTTTATACTTGATCAAGTACTGCGAGTAGGCTAACTGTGATATCGAATAGTGTAATAGAAGATTCGGACACCATTCGGCTATTCGAATGACTTGACTTGTAGCCTATGCTATAGCCTAACCTAGAAGTCGGATAGCGGATTCGGTCCATGATCATTCGGATTTCGGATACTCGTTTGCCTTGAAAGATCGGATTGAGGTTTCGAATAATCGAGCGGTTACTGTTGTAAAGCGGCGAAGGAGAGAAGGAAGAAAGATCCACCAGACAGCGTTTCCAGTTCAGTGTAGCATCATCAACCATGAGCATAGTGGTGATCCGACGGAGTCAGCTCCAGATCAACCCTTCAACTGGGGCGCCAATGCAGAGGCTGCAGCAGCGGAGGGCAAGTGTCGACATCCGTCCCCCACTTTCAAGGCCCGGCACCCCCGACCCACAGACGCCGACTCCTTACTACCACCCTCAGAACAACAACAACGCTCAGCAGTTCAACTCCCAACATAGGCTTCAACTGAGAAACGCGAGTGGTAGTCTAGACAACCTGTAAGCCAACCAGAATATCAAATGCCTTATAATAAATTTTACGATGTAATAAACTGTAATGAAATTAAATATTATAATTAATGCAGCCAAAACAGCCGTATGGTATGATATAGGCCTATAAGCGCACGAAGTCTACGAAATATAGTTACTAATACAATCCTCTGCTAAATATTACACTTAAGGATCATGTCTTAGCATGCTGTAGCAGTATCTATGCAATGCTCAATGACATCTTATTAAAACCATGATGGTATTTGACGTCGAACCTACACTTGTGATGCTACAATTGCCTCTTTGAATCATTCTCTCAGCTAAATATTATCTTTATAACCGCACATACCCAGAGACAAAGTTGCTACGGGACATCCCAGAAACTATATCGAACTCTTCAGTTTCTTAGCACCGGGGTCCAAGGTCCATTCTTGGCCAGCCCTCTCACTGACCGTTGACTTCCCTGTTCATATTGTACAGCGGATGTGTTCATTCTTTGTAGATTTTAATAGATGTCACCGGTAAAACAGATCTAATTGTAAATTGGTTGTTCCAAAATCGTTGAAACAATGGTGACTAGATGGTAATTTGAGCTGCAATTGTGAACCAATACTTGCATGTTGAATTAATTTATAGATTATCATCATCATCGTCGCCGCCTGCATATGTAACGCCAACAGCAGCAGTATCATCACCACCACCACCAGCAACACCAGGAACACCGTCTTATGTTGGGACGACATCGTCATTTCCACAGGCGTCATACTACTCCAAAGAGCAGGCAGAACTAAAAGACAACGAAAGAGGTAACAATAGTCCCCTGCTTGGGGGGGGGAGAAATTCGAGTTTCTGGGGGGCGAGATATTTTTGGGCGGGCGGTTGAGACGCCGACGTCACCCTTTCATTTCATCGGTCGAATTTTTTGACAACCTTTTTTTAGTCATTAATTTTGTTCGAAATTTTAAAAATATGCCATTTTCGCTACTGTAAAAACTGATGACCTATTGACTAAAAACGTCTGGATTACAAACTGGGTAACAATTAATGGAACAGTTATTTAGATTCGTTCAAAAATGGAACCGTGTTGCGGATATTGTTTTGGTCACTGATGGCTAATGGGTCATCATGTGTCTCATGTCATGTTGGATATGTGACTTTTATAGATATAGGATGCAGACTGCAGAGGATCTTTTAGTGCTTTATAATCTGATTGACTAAAGAGGCAGGCCTACAGACATTAACTTGCCCTATATAATACATGTGTCCTAGACGCCGGTAATGAAAAAATGCCTATGTAGGCTACGTATCCTTCTCTGGTTGCCTTTCTGTCTATTTCTATGTATATCTCTACCTGTATGTTTATCTGTCTGTCTCATCCTTTCTTTATGTCTGTTTGTTTGTTTTGCTCTGTCTGTCTGTCTCTGTCTGTCTGTCTGTATGTCTCTCTTCTCTCTCTCTCTCTCGGTATGCCTCTTTTGCTTTAATAATTATAATTCTCTTGTCTGCCTATCTGTCTTCATAATTTATCCTTGTCTCTGTCTATATGTCCATATCTGATTGACATTACCCTAAATCACCTTTATGAACCTGATAAGATTTTAGGACTTTTAGTTTAAGTCTTCAGTTCAGAAGTTCTTTTGCAACTCCACACTGTGATGTGCGCGGAAAGTAAATAATGGTAGAATCATAATTGCAGACAATGAGAACAGTAGAATTGTTGTAATGACAGACAATGGGAACAGAAGAGGTATAAATTACAGACAACGAGAACAATGGAATCATAATAACAGACGATGTGAGCAGTAGAATTATAAATGCAGACGATAGGAACAGTTGATGCATAATTGCAGACAGTGAAAATAATAGATTCATAATTACAGACAATGAGAGCAGCAGATGTATAATTGCAGACAATGAGAAGAGACTGAACAGTAGAATCACAGTCTACAGACAATGAGAACAATAGACGCATAATTACATGGAATGTTAGAGGTTATATTCGTGACGTACAGGTGGTAGGCTGTGCCTCTGGAATGCGTAACAATATTATTTAGACTTGGTGGGAATTGCGCTTTGGGGATTCAGAAGTTCGGAAAGTCTTCCAATCCAACAAAACATCCCATCAAACATCCCACAACAGCCAACATACAGCTTGTGAACAGCGAACTTATACGAAGTGTAGTGTATAGGCCTACTACAGCATTAGAGTATTGCATAAGAGTAGGAGTGTACAGTAGTGTCGTATTGTATTCTGTAAACTACAATTGTCTGACTGTCCTAGTATAAGCAGTAAATTGCAGTAGGTCACAGTGTCCAATTAGTGAAATGGAACAAGCAGTGTTGCAGTAAACCAATCTTGAAAGACTCTAGTAAATATCAAGATACGAACATGCATACATGCATACATACATACATACATACATGCATACATACATACATACATACATACATGCATACATACATACATACATATATGCATACACACACATACATACATACATACATACATACATACATACATACATACATACATACATACATACATACATACATACATACATACATACATACATACATACATACATACATACATACATACATACATACATACATACATACATACATACATACATACATACATACATACATACATACATACTATGTGTCACTTAATATAAGCCATGGTGTCTGGTATCATGCACTATTTGCATGTATTGCTGACCGATTCTTTTATCACCAGGTGGCGTCAACGTATTCCCTGTCCAACCGGCAGATGTCGCCAGTGTCGTCGAGAACCAATCGACTGCAGATGTCGCTAGCAGCATCCCTCCAGTAGCAACGAACCAAGTAGAGGCAACCGCTGTCCCAGAAGGACCACCTCCGTTTGTCCCACCACCACCACCTCCTCCCCCTCCTCCGCCGGTCTGCATAACAGCGCCTTGCGGCGACCTTGGATCTGCCCTGGCAGGGGCCCAGCTACGGAAAGCAAGGGTAAGCGAAGTAGGCCACCACAGGAAATCGTAGACCTATATAGGCCTAAGTCTCGGCATTTAAAGCGCTACTTAAAGTCAAAACGCGGCGCGAAAGCTAATTCACAAGCGCTGCGTCTTGTCAGAATGGTTGTCAAACTTGTCCAGCTATATCGAGCGTAGGCCTAGTCCTGTGTTCAGAAAATTAGTGAGGAAACGAGGCAGATGAATGGTAAGACGGTTTTGTGTGGAATGAGAAAGAACTGGAATGCAAAGGATCGGACGTTTTAGGTCAGACATTCTTCTTCTTCTTCGTCTTCTTCTTCTTCTTCAAAAGGTGAGACCTGTTTGAAGTCGTAAGCTTGAGATGCCTCAAGCTTGAGGTGATGGATGGATAGAGAAGCGTCAAATACCATACACCGGCGATCTTGGAATTTGCCGGATTTATGAGAGTGATCGTTCCAGAGACGAGGTGCAGAATGTAAGGAGTGCTGTGGGAGAATATTTGGGTGGAGCAGGGTGGAAGGCTGGTGATAAGGTCGTTGTAGGGAGTTGTGTGCTAGTCAAAGTGAGGTTGATTTGCTCTGTGACCTGTAGCCAATGATTTGATTTGATTTGATTAATTAATTATATGACACAGTTATGCTTGGGTGTCCTGCTAACATAATTATATACCAGTACATATTATATATGATGAGCTAATAATAGATTAGCTGGAGACATCTTATTTGGGTGGATTCGCCGTTGAGGAATTTGAATTGCCGGTACTTGCTGTACTTGCATGCTGATCCGGTGACGTCTCAGGTACTTGTTGAATCATTGATGCCTCAGGTACTTGTTGACTCATTGACGTCTCAGGTACTTGTTTACCAACTGACTTCTCTATAGCTGGTCTTTATCTCTTCCGTTGGAAATTCCATTGACATATACTGTAAGTATGCTGATTCTGGATCTGATAGGGAACTGCTTAGTTGGTGTAAGCATTATTTATAACGTAGTTATTGTATTGTACTCACTACTCAATGGTGAAGGCGTTGATTATAATAACCAGCCACACAGACAATGATGATGTTCAGTATTGAATCTATTGATGACTATGTTTCAATCTGATGCTGGTTGTTAATTTTAGGGTGACGAGGAATCTGGAGGTGGTACGTTGTCGCGCTCAGCATCTCCCAGTCTGTCGGATCTGCAGAGTGACATCATGTCTGAGATGGCGAGGAAGCTGAAGGAGAGGAAGGCGCGCGCCAATGCCACACCATCACCAGTCCCTGCTCCAACAAACAACAACGCATCTTCCTCAGGAACTGTGTCACAGGTTGGATAGATTGAGAATCTCTCCACACATGCATTACCCTATATAATATATATATACACATATACACACACATATTTTGCTCCTACTAAGTACTACCATGAAGAATCAAGCTTTTTCTGTGGTTGGCCCAGTGGTCTGGTATGGCCTTCCTTTTGAGCTACGCCTACACCCTGGGACTCTACCAGGATCCTTCCTTACTAAACTTAAAACTGTTCATTTGGGGGGCGCTGGAGTCGGGAGCGCCTCTGAGTAGTTTTTTCTTGAAGGAGCGCTATATAAATGTCCGAATGAATTAATGAATGAATATACATATACACCCACATATATATATATATATATATATATAGGGTTTCATTGCAAGAATATCTCGTATAAGCGTATGCACAAATAGTAAAATACAAAACAACAGGGCTTTTTTAGTATGCAGTTCTACACAAAATATAAAGTTCTAAATGGATTTGTCCAGTTGTAGAAGCACTTCTGTGCAGTTAAAGTAGGGGGAAAAGGTCAGTGTTATCCGATTGGGAGTAATTTCCCATGGATGATGGGAAGGGAAAGAAGGGGTTGTGGTGCAGTTCTAAAAATTCCTTTTAAAAAGCCCTACAAAACAATGCAGTGCAATGGCATGAACTGTCATATTTGGATTGGCATCCATTGACTCGGCTCTGAGTGCAAGGCCTTTATCATGGTTCTTCTTATAATCTATGCAGTGTCTGTTTGCTGATAAAACTTAGGGCTTAATACTTAATAGTTAGTGACCTTATTATCGTTAGGTCAACACAGGCTGTGCTTTTGCAAAGTAAAGTTAAAGAGTTTATATGCTGAATATGTGGACAAGTAATTAATAAACTAATTTGTGTGTTGTTTTCAGCTGGAGCCAGTGACTCTGCAAGAGAGAAGAGCATCTTTCGATCGTGGTCACGAGAGGCGGCCATCTGTTGACCGATGTCGTAGTCCGATTCCATCTCAACCATCATCCGCAACCAGCAAACCTCCAGCTGTCAACAACAACATTTTAGACTCACCGAAGTTTCCTAGAAGGTACGAGAAATTGATGTAATCACTTGCTACGGTTGAGCCCATACGTTAGACAAGCACCTCTAAAGTTTATACCCCATCTGATTTTTTAATGGCTGCAACTGCAGAGCAACTGTCAATGATTAATTAATTAATACTAATTAGTAACTTCTATTCTGTATATGTGAATTTCAGTATGTCCATTTGGGTTTTGGTGTGTCCATATAGGTTTGGGAGTGCCCATATGGTTTTGGGAGTGCCCACATCGGTTTGGGAGTGCCCAGTTGGGCTTAGATGTGTCCATATGGGTTCAGGTGTGTCCATATGGGTTTAGGTGTGTCCATATGGATTTGGGTGTGTCCATATGGATTTGGGTGTGTCCATATGGATTTGGGTGTGCCCACATGGGTTTATAAGTGCCCACATGGGCTTAGATGATAGATGGATTTGGGTGTGTCCATTTTGGGTTTGTACATGCCAATGTGTGTTGTAATCATTTCTGTGTTTGTGTTTGCCTAGCAAACGAATCCAGTCTTTGACAGGACAGGAAGGTCCTCCATCCGTGGGATCAGGAGCGGGAGCGCCCCCTGGAGGTCAGGGTAGCTACGCGACATCTGCAGAACTGGAATCAGTGAAACAGGAACTGATGCAATTCGTCAGAACGGAAGTCACAAAAGCAAAGCAGGAAATAATCGATGGTCAGTTATTAGCATACAGACAGACACAGACAGAACACACAAACAGACAGATAAGCAAGACATACAGACAGATAGCAGATACATAGACAGTCATACAGACAAGACAGAATATTCACATGTATCGTTAATAGTGCTACATGAACAACACAGTATATAGTTACTCATGGACTCTAACCTTGAAAATAGACTATTGTTATTGTGGACTATGTCTAGATAGTGTTCCACTAATTATTGGAAAGGTGTGGCTCTAGGGTCTCAAAGAGAAGGGTAAACAAATAGGCCCTGAAGAACTGGCCCACTGCTCCTAGCCTCCTACTTTGACAGTGCCAGTCCCAAGCCTGGAGAAAGGAGGAGGGTAACATTAATTATCATTGATATGTCATAGTACAGTTAAACAGCAACAAACGATAAGTGCTGAGCTTGGCAGATAGAAATTGAGAACAGAGTTGCAGCTTGATTTAGATAAATAGCCAAATTTTGTGTTTTATAATTAAAAATTTCTTAAAACCACCTTAACCTGCCATTAATGCTGCCATTAGTCGAATTGAGCTGCTTCACAGAGGCATTTGTTAGCAATGGTTGCCCACGAGAAAGTGGACACATGTAACGATACTGGCATTTTTATATGACTAAATTGAATGTCTATGTTTAAAATACCGTAATAATGTGGAAAATATAATATTATTTTAAGATACTGAGTTGCCATCATTTTACCATAGTGGAATATAACAATATACCAATAGTGGAATATAACAATATACCAGTAGAAGAAAAAACATAGAGAATCTCAGACAAATTAAGAAAGGAAGGCTTTTGATGATAAAAATATAAGCGATATGTAAACAATTGGTCAATTGTTATTTTCAGCCGTTCGACTCCTCCTCCTCAGACAACAGTGACAATGGAATCTGCTAACAATGAATGAGACAATTGGGGCTACAGTCTACGCAGCCCATTGCCATAGTGCCAAATTATCTGACTTCACTAGCATTAGCTTCAATTATTCAGTTTTATTGCTATTACTGAAATTGGTCTATTTTATTTTTCAATAACAAATTAACAACTGATAAAGTGTAAACTGTGCTAGCTGTTAACTCATGTTCACGCCTTTTATAAATCTACGATATTTGTACCTTAACCCTTTACCGGTTCATTTTTTAATTTTAAGCCCGTTTTCAGCAGATATTCTCGAGGCAAACAGGTAAAGGATTAAGATATGATAATGTGGATTTTATTGACTATATAAACTCTATATAGACTATATAGATAAACAGACCATAAATATAAATTTTGCTGCAGGAGACTCTTTTGGATAACCCTGAGCAATGTTTGCTTATTGATTATTGAATTATTGTTCTTTGATACTGACTTTAACATCATCTGTTTTCGCATAGACATCACTTCTGTGAAGTAATTAAGATATGCTGTAGCAAGTATCAACATGCAATACATGTCATGCATGCATACATAAATTCACACATGAATGCCATATGTTTATGCAAGCATGCAATGCATAAAAACATACAAATGCCTGTTATTCACGTATAAAATATTATGTAGAGAAGCTTTCAAATTTTATATGTAGTAACATTTTATAAATGCGTTTTTCATAGAGTTTTTGCTACAGTTTAATTTTTTATATAAAGCACACCTGTTAAGCACTGTGTCTATCTGATATGCAGCATGTATCTCGGACAACATGCATTTTTAAACACTTGCAAAACAAAGACTTCTGAACAATTATGTTATAGATCAAACAGTCAGAAATACGTAAGAAGTGGAAAGGCTGTTGTAATTATGTTCTGTAGGCATACGGTAACGTAATCATTTTGTAATGATACTGACAGGGTTGTGCACTGTGTGCAGAGGCACAGCACTGTGATTGAAGGATATCTTGTCTGATATGCAAACGTTTTACAACAGCATTTGCATATTGGGATATCTTTAGTGGAAATAATCACGTAGAAAGAATCGGGGTGGGGGTTCTTCATTGGACACGGTCAGGGAGTGAGAAAAGAGTTGTTTTTCCCCACCAATGATTTATTTCAGAAGTGGGGATTTCAACTCATAAACCCCCCCTCCCAAGTAATATTATGTTCTGGTTGACAGCCCAAGGTGCTAACCATACGTTAGGTTATCATGCGGCTATTCAATTAAGGGTAAAGATTGCGAAAATGCAAATATCGACAACATCACGTTTTTTAAGTACTAAGGCGGGGGAAGTGTTAATGTGATAAGTACACTCGTAACACCAGAGATTTGTATTGAAGACCTTCGTATACTCTGATGATCAATGCTTTCAAATTTAACAATAAGTACATCAGATCTTTGTAATACCATCAGAAGCACAGAAGCGGCTTAGATTTATAAAAAAAAGTGTATCGCATCTGTCTATTACAATAATATTGAACCACAACAATATGTTAGAATTCACCAACAAATGCAAGTTCACAGAAAAGTAAGCACATGTCTACATTTCCCATTAGTATAGTAAAAATACATGTAAGAAGAGAAATGGATTAAAATATTTACTACTTCAAACTTCTAAAGTCAGATTTTCAAAATACAAACTTGATAAGTAAGGAACAATCCTGAACACTATGCTACTTGCACACAACAGCCTGATATGAATTTAAATAAACAAAAGACATCATTCTAGCTTTCAGTGGTCAAAACATTGTACTGGCAATTAATTACCGGCATTAATGAATTTTACCACAGCGCCTGGTGATAGAGTACCACCATGTGATATGCCGTTATATGCCATGTTATTACATTATTATTACTAAACTTTGTTATTAATTCTGCGTATTATTTTACATCTGTGACCTGTAACATGGCGCGGTTTGTCACCTGGATTTGTCATACTTTGAATTAAACGAATATCATGTTTAACTCTGTTGTGTTTGTAGTGTATTGTTCAACTACATGTGCTGCCTTGTTATCAAGTATAAACAACTTGTAATCTTTTAAACCATCACCAGGTTGGCTAAGCAGGTGAGCCTATTTCAGACAATTCTGTGCAATTGCTCGAGATAGCATATCCACAAAGCTGGCCTCTGATAGTAATATTTCTGCCATTTTTAATATCCTACTCTCATCAACTGCCACTCCCAATTTTTAATTGGCATTTAAGGGCATTTTGGGACCTTAATTAAGTAGTATTGTTTAAAAAAACCTAATCTCAATCACAATGCAAAGAAAGGCCCATTATCCTCACAATATGTAATCCTCAAGGCTCAACCACCAAAAGTCACACATTCCCCAAGTTTTCCAACTCAGTATTTTAGATTACTAGATAAGTCACATAACTTTAGCCTTTAGAAGGCTCTAGGGAACACTTATCCATGGCTCAGATTCGGATTTCTTGACTGCTTAACAACTGCTTTAACATGAGAGGGCAGTTGTTGAAATACATGCAGAAAACTTTAAAACATGTAAAAAATACGAAAAGCTGCACTCGTGAATTTCTATTGGTCGAAAATGTCAAAGTTATCACTTTTTTCTCAGACTAAACTCTGACAAAATTACTACTGAAAGGCACTACATAAATTATCTGATCAAACCAAACATATCATAACAACAATAATTTAAACTGAAACTTAATTCTAACATCAACATTGATTACATCGATCAAACTGAATGAAGCAAGAGAACCAACGTGCTCACAAGCAAAGCACAAGCTGGGCCAAAAGATATTACCATGTTTAGTTTACTACAATTCACTTGACTTTTTCATAATTCAGGCTTATATTAGGTAAATCCTGCAAAGAAAAGGAAACATGAGAATATCATAGGTCAAAATATAACTGCAGTTAGAAGTAAGAATACAAGTTCAAACGTAAAAAAGGTTAAAAACCAGTGACTACAAAATAATAAATAACTAAATAATAAAGAACTAAATAATAAATAACTAAATAATAAAGAACTAAATAATAAATAACTAAATAATAAAGAACTAAATAATAAATAACTAAATAATAAAGAACAGGCAACGACTACATTTCGGTAAATGGCAGCAGAAACACAAATTAC
This sequence comes from Lumbricus terrestris, assembly GCA_949752735.1. Taxonomy (NCBI): domain Eukaryota; kingdom Metazoa; phylum Annelida; class Clitellata; order Crassiclitellata; family Lumbricidae; genus Lumbricus; species Lumbricus terrestris. The sequence continues at coordinate 22,766,535 of OX457036.1, forward strand.
AAAAACCATTTACCCAGGACACCTTACAAAATAAATGCAATGTCCACTAACCATCACAGCATTTATACAACATGCGTCTGTACATTGTCAGGCTCTCTGCAAATGTGATGTAATGTAACAACACACTTCAAAATGTACAATGCCTTTCATATACTTTCCAAAGGTGATACCTGCATGACTATCTAACAGACCTGACCCAAACAAGTACAACTTCAGATTTGCTCTTATAACTTGCGAAACAAATGCTGAGACCGGATGCAGCAACTCCAAATCTAATAGAATGTCAATTTCGAATGGTACAGATGAAAACACTGAGCAAAGAATCAACATTAATTTTGTTGGCAAGGCAGCTTATCCAAAAATCGTCGAATGTAGCTCCACGTCTCTGTTGGTTTTGAAAACATAATTCTCATATATGGCACCGGATGTTGACATAACAAACAACAACCATTACTTATTTGATCATCATCTAACACTACGGTTTCCAGTCATGTCTGTGATCAAATCAGAAAACTCTGAACTTAAGACCATGCCAGAACACGTCCCAAAAACTTGACTTTTAAAATGATTGAACTTCAGACAACAACTGCTAGCAATAACCTAGCGTGCGATTAGTAGAAAGAAAAATGAAACCATCTTCAAAAGGCTCCCCAACTAGTTCAGACAATGTCCCGTTGAAAATTCATTTTCACTATTCACTTATCTCCCCTCCAGTTTTCCCTACTGCATCCAAAATACTATTGAATTGCATTCCAGTGGAGAAGAGAGATGGGAAATTGCTACATCACCTAGTGAATAACAAGAAATACTGAACAAAGAAGCCGAAAAACACAATAAAAGAAAAATGCAAAGCTGAATAGAATATATTACGTGAACATTATTTTATCAGCCTATTTATTTAATGTCACTAATTTCCACCTGATGGCAAACATACATGTAGACAATATAAAACATCGATAAAGTAATATTATATTGATAAAGTAATATGTCAATAATACACATTATTGATTCCATTCATTCATTCATTCATTCTTATGTTGAAACTACATCATGGCTATTGGTCCTATCGGTTTAATACTGATAATATAGTCAGCTTTAAAAAAAACTGTTATTCAATTGTAACATCTATAATCCAATGATTTCAGCAAAAACAAGGTTGGAAGTGAGGTAGTGCACTGAAGATAATCACTCCGAACAATCTCACACATTACTGGTAAACCTTAGTTTAGAACACTGTTTGGACGAAGGTCAGACATTCCAAAATAATACCACAAATCCAAAATAAATATCAGTACAGAAGTTCTCCTTCACTGAGTACGACTAACTCACATTTTGTGGAGTGCGGTGGTGCAGAGGTATGCTTGGTGCCTTGGACTGGAAGGTCGCAGGTTCATCCACTTCAAGCTGCCGCTCAGGGACCATGAGCAAGTCCTTCACTCACAATTGCTCATGCGCTTTGGCGTGAAATTCCGGTTCGGTGTCCGCACAGGGATTAAAGTGGGTGGGAACGCGTGGGAACGGCGTTCCCACTGCTCTCTAAATTCTTGGCTTGCATTCCCACTGCTCATCTTAATGGAACTCCAAAACACATGCATTTCAATACAATTCTTCATCAGCGTTCCCACTGCTCACATTCAGCGTTCCCACTGCTCACCCAAACCACTTTAACCACTGTGTCCGCAGCACTGTAATCAGGAGCATTTCTGAGTAGAAATCTTGAATGGGTGCTATAACAAGTGCTCATACAATCATGCATTTTGATGCATGCTTTCCTTCTCATCAGCTTCCTTTTATCAACTGATATTAACCATAGCTACCCTGAAACTACCGGTAAACTATTCATGCGGATGTACTGAAATCCTATTTCTGTAAGCGAGAGAAGTACTTCAAATGTTTCTTGGTCCAAGCAACAGCAAATGGCAAATCGACATCAAACGTCATGATGATAAATTCCCAGACGATGATAAATTTTTAAAAACACGGAACGGAAAACCGAATTCAGAGTCCAAAATTCTCATGCATCACTTTCATGGTTGTACAAAGACTCAGTTTTCCCGATCCCTCCCGAGCGCTTCCCACCGTCTCCATCGTGTTCGTCCGAGGATCGAAACATTCGATCGTGCAGCACGGCAGGTTGTTCTTCAGTCCACCGGTGATATAGATCTTGTCGTCCAGCGTCGTAATGCAAAAGCTGCCTGTCCTCGGTTCGAGAAACTGGTAGACCTTCGTCCAAAGCTTCAGCAACGGGCAGAACGTATATATCGAATCGATACAGCGTACAGCGACTCGATGACCGACCATCACGTGGTTCGTACCGAACAGGGCTGGCACGTCGCCGCAGATAACGTAGAACAGCTTGTTGATGCAGATCGCGTACTGACATGACGTGTAAACGCCGTCGAACCCTGGCTTCGACTCCGACCATTTCTGAGTGGGAATATCAAAGCATTGGACAAACTGACGCGGGCAGCCTCCATCGCCGAACCCACCAAACACGTACAGCTTGCTCTCCCACACAGCAGCCGCCGGCAAACTGACTGGGTATGGCATCCGTGGACAGACCTTGAATTTGTAACCCCTGTTGGCGTCGGTAACGAACGCCGACGCCTGGAGGCTCTGGGTCTCGTCGTAGCCGCCAAGAAGATAGATCTGGTTGCCCGCGGAAACGGTGGCATGGAGGTACCTGAAGATGCTCATCTTGTGACTTCCGATGTACCAGAGCGTCGGAAATATCTGCATCACCTTAAACTCGTGAATCATGTTGACGGCGCCGCGTTGATTCAGCGACTTCGTGCCCGACTTGTTCGTCCAGCCCCCTACGACGAGCAGGGAATCGCCGACAGAGCAGATCGTGGAGAACTCGGAGGCCTGAGGGCACGGCTTGCTCGTGTTGCTCCACGACTTATTCACGACGTCAAACAGGTAGATCTCCGACTCTCCCGGATCCGGGTCGTACGTGTTAACGTAGACGATCTTCCACGTCAATCCCGTGCATTTGCGTGACGGCGGCAACTGCCAGGGGATCTCGTACGTGTGACCGAGCGCCAGCAGCTGATCTTTGGCACTCTGAACAAGTTTATTACATTCCTGCGACTGGCTGAGCAGAGGATCTTTACTGATGACTTCGATGAGATACCATCTCGAGACGAAGTTGAGTCGCACGCTGCGGAACAGCCCTGGCAGGTGGACGAAGCGTGATTCCTGGTCGTAAAGGATCCAGCGCTTGAGCGCTTCGTAGATATATTCCTCGTACTCGACCTCTATGTTGTCTTCCACCAGCAGATTCGTCAGATGGCTGACCGGAACCTCGAGAAAGTCCGGCACGTGACAGACGGTCTGGAAATTCTTGGCCGCGAACTGCATGGCTTTCTCGTAGATGGGTATGCAGGAGAACGCGTCGGCGTACATCAGGAAACTGAGGCAGTTCTGAGCGTCGATTTGGTCGAGTAGATACTCCTGGCAGAAGTCCCTCGCCTTCGGGAACTGCAGCATGTCTGCCGCCTCAAACGTCTCAAGCACCGAGTCTTTGCACAGCGTCAGTTTAGACGTATAAGCGTATTCAATGAGATTCTGAAGGGCTATTGCAGACACGTTGTTCAGGCGGATTTCGGCTGCTCGTGCCTCAGTCATGTCGTTTGAGAACATTCGTTCAAAGTACACGGAACTGGCAGCCAGAACCAAACGATGACATGAATACTTTGATGCTTCACCTGCAATGCATCATGGTAACGAGTAGTACGAGAAGTGCTTCATTTGCACACGCTACTATAAATGCATGAAATTCAGTTCATGTCAAATAAAGTAAATGCTATGTAACGTGAGTGACATATATGCTAAAATAAATATAGTGAAATGTAGTACAACCTAACATAAACCATAGAACCTAAGCCTCTAAATTATGATTGTGAATGAGACACAGCCCTTAGAGGACAACCAAACAACTATATGCAAGTACAATTTTCAGGCCAACGTCTAGAAAGAAGGTTAGACACAAGAGCACAAACCTGCACAAGAGGGTGATCCCATTCTAATGAAGAACAAACTACTTGTCCATTTTAATAATTATGTATGGCACCCGTGGTGTCAAGGTAATTTTTTCAGCAAGTTTGGACTACCATCCATTACAATAACTCTGGACTCTCTGGTTTTTTATGGTTGTACTATACAGCAAAGAAACTGAACATCTATCTGATACCATTTTATCAAGAGTGCAACAAGTATGTGCTATGCAATAATGCTCTACAGGTCTACACAATCGTACATACACGTGGAACTCGGGAGTTGGCCCTTGTGATGGACAGTTGGACACTACTGAACTGTCAAGAATCTTGTAACTTTACCCATTTGAATTCAGGCCCAGATGATGCACTACAGTTAATAAAATCTGGTAAACGTGTATTTTAGCGTCGTAAATTATTTCAAGGTGAACAATTCATTGCAGTGAAACAAGTAGTCGGACATTTCAAAACAGTTTGACGATGAAAACATGTCATAGAACAAGCAAAAGTAGGATGAGTGATTAAAACATGGAACTAATGCTAAATCACTCCAGTAAAAATAGAAGTCGGAACAGTGATCACAAAATTAACAGTAGAAGTGAAAGTTGGATGACCAGTAAAAATAATAAAGCAGAAAATTATGGCAGCAAAAATATACAATATTTAGCTTAAGTTGGTGGAGCAAAGAAAACATGGCTAAAATATGTCTTAAACAATTTACGATGCTAAACCACACGTATGCTAAAAACTGAACTATTAAACTACGCAAGGTCTGGTTCAATTAACTATGTACACTGAATCCTACCAAGACGCAATATATCTGGTTTGGGACGCGTCAACAAAAATCGACATGAAAGCCTTAGCATTAGTTTCCTCTGATTACTTTCTCACCTTTTGTGCGGGACCTTGGTTTTTTTTTAGACCAAGAGCTAACTTTCACTCAGCATATAAACCTACTATGCCGAAGCTGTTACTACCAGTTGCGTCAGCTTAAGGTGGCCTCCCGCTCTCTGTATTTTGCCGCCTCTACTCTTGTTCACTCTTTCGTAGTTTCCTGCCTTAACTACTGCAGCACCCTCTATCATGGACTACCGGCTGACCGGGTTGGCTGCCTGGAACGGGTCCTCCGCTCTGCGGCGCGACTTGTTGGCCATATACCAAAACATGGCCATGTCTCATCCTATATGCGGGATGTCTTACACTGGCTCCCTTCTCCACAGCGGATTGCATACAGGGTCTGTGCGCTGGTTAGGCAGTGCATTGAAGGACTAGCTCCACCGTATCTTTGAGAACTGTGTTGTTCCACCTTGGGAGTTCAGCGTCGATCCACCCTTCAATCGGCGAACCAAGCTGAGCTTCTGGTTCCCCGCTCACGGACTGCCATCCGACAGCGTCGTTCATTCTCTGTTGCAGGTCCTACAGCTTGGAATGGTCTTCCTGTTACACTGCGCTTAATTCCCAGGGGTCACTCCGCTCTGTTCCTTAAGAACCTAAAAACTTTTTTATTTAGCCGTGGTTGGGCCGGGAGAGCTTCTGAGTAGCCTACCTTGAAGAGGCGCTATATAAATTTCTGAAATAAACAAATAAATAAAGTACACACCTTATTGTTCAAGATGCATAAAAGAAAACGCAAAGGGCGAGAAACATGAGACATTTACCTGCATCGAGAACGACATCGCAAAGATTTCCATTACGATAGAATTTGTGCATTTCGTTAAGGACCTGAGTGTTTCTGTTATTGTCTTCGTAGATGACATTTTTCTCTGTCGATAAATATGGTCGATGAAACGCTGCCATTAACCGACCTACGTCTGGCATCTCGTTAAAGTCCATGAAGTCCACAGACTCAGCCTCCTTTGACGCCATTTTTGCGTCAAACCCAATCACATCTAGGCCCCCATGTAATTAAACCACTCTATCTGATCGGCTTAAAATAATAATTAAATAACAGGTAAGTTAGTTGAAAATTGTTCTCCTGTTTAACCATGTTTACAAGTTACCAGGGATGCCACTCTGAATTTTAAAAAAGGTCAGACCCGGCCAAAAAAAGACTAGAAAAGACTAGATTGAGAATTTCTGAGAAAAAACATAGATTTTTCGATTTTTTGCGCTTGAAATTTAAATTTCTGACTTTTTGTCATTCGACCAAAATTTGCATCTTTTCCATAAAAAATTACTCATGACCCTTTTTTAGTCTTTCGCTCCAAAATCTGGGTCCGTATTTACAGCATTTTCGACTTTTTCACGTCTATTGTGCATTTTCACCTAAAAAAGTATTTTTGATGTGGAAAAAGTCGGAAAAACCGCCGTGAAAAAACTAGATGCTGAAAAAGCCTAGAAACCTAGACAATATCATGATCATGGACAATATCGAAGAAACAGATCTTGGTGGAAATGCTACGAGTGGCATCCCTGCAAATTGCAACCATTTGACGTCATTTATTCGTAAGGTGTCGCGCTGTGAGGCTGCTTCATTTAGCGCAAGAGAACGCGTGATCAATGTAAGAACTCTGATTATTATTGTAGTGCATTAAATCTCCGTGTGATCAATGCAAAAGTAACTCTAGTCCTCAAACAGTTTTTAATATAGACGTGTCTACGGTGTCTGGGAGCATTCGTCCAGGAATGACATTTCCCAAAGAAAATTCGAAAGGAGGTTTATATACATAGCCTATGTATAGCTTATATATGTATGCATGCATCATTTCCTCCCAGGAAATATAGGCAGAAAGACTAAAAAGGTCGCCATAAAAATTCTGATCAAGGGCCTATCTATCGTCGGTGTGCGGCTCAGTAATCACTTGTCGCCGTACGCCAAAATCAGCCGTTCTCCGTGGCAGCGCCAGCTGGGGAATAAGGGGGGGGCTAAGCACTCCCCAAAAGGTCATCAGAGGTTTTTTGGACAGGGAAAATGAAATATTTTCATGAGATTTCGACTTAGCCCCCTAAAAAGGTCATCAGGGCTTTGGGACAGGGAAAATGAAAGGTCTTCATGAGATTTCGACCAAATAACTAAAAAGAGGTCGCCAGCTTTTTTGACTGGGAAAATGAAATATTTTGCTAGATTCAGACAAAATGACTAAATAAAGTCGTCAGAAGTTTTGGCGAATGAAAATGGAAAATTTCCTCAGCGATTCGTCCCCCTCAGCTTATGGACCAAGTCTCCGACCATGGGCTTCAGCCCCCCTTCCCCCAACTGAAATCCTGGCACCGCCACTGGCCCACTGCGTTTCCCCTCGATCTCCAGAAACCTGACCAACCATATGCGGAGGAACTAGATTATAGCTAAACACGTACTAGTCCTCAAAGATCTTATGTTAAAATCGTTTGTGGTTCTAGTAAAAAAAACTAAAAAGTGACTTCTGGTTAATTCCTGTTTTAAAAAAGTGATCGAAATAAATTAAAGACAAAGCAGCAGCTAGGTCTACGGTCGCGTATACCCGGCCGTCATTGCCCTGTAGCCTAAAGCACAATTAGGCCTAATTGATAAAAATAATTATTATGGGTACAATTTACTTATCGACATGATTATTTCCTAGGCCTATTCGATACCTATTAGGCCTATAGCATTTTGAGTTAAAACAATTTTTGTATCACTATCATCACAGTTTGCTATCTAGGCCTATTATAGCCTACTGTGCTATCATATTTCAAGTGATGCAAATTTGGCGATAGCTGAAGATAAACTCTTACGAATCACGATTGTCTCAAGGACCAAAGATTGGTCCACTTAGCCTATACATAAAACTGGAAATTGCATAAAATCAAATTCAGTCCGTAACTTTTGGACGATATTTTGTGTTGAAAATTCAACATCTTCTGGCTCAAGTATCTCATGCGCTGTCAACGCTAGTCCTCCCAATTGGCAGGCCTACGTCTAAAAGTGCATCTCCGCAGTCGCTAGGTGGCGCCGCACTTAGAAATAAACTTCTGTTTGATTGGAACTTTATACAAATGATAGCTATTTATAAAAGTTCTTTTCTGATAATATGTGTAAAATACAAACTCCATAAATTTGCATATTATTATTTGTTTATTATTATACGCAAGTTCTATATTAACTTTGATGCAAATATAATGTGACGATACTCAAACACCTTTATTTACGTGAAAAGAGTTTGGTTATTATCACGGGTTAGACAAAATGAGGCATACTTACCTGGCACAGGAGAGACCGTGATCAAGTCGGCGGTGCTCCCAGGACGAGGCCCATCCATTGCACTTCGGTTGGGTTGACTCTTGCGATCACCCCAAATGTGGGTGACTCGGGTGCGTAATTTTTGATAGTGGGGGACTGCGTTCGCGCTTTCCCCTAAGAAGTTGAAAAATGCAAACGTTATCGTAGGCTAACAGCGATAATCATATAATTTTATGATACTAGGCTACTATACATGTCTACTCCTTGCGCTTTCACCTTGGGTTCGCGCTACAATTCTTTGTGGTAGTCTCCCTTCTTTCTTCGCAGAACCTGCTTCTTCTCGTAGGGCTTTACGCAATGGGATCGCCTATGAACGCTTCACGGGCTGGAGCCTGGAGGGCGTCCTTCGAAGGCGCCTACAGCAGCGGTTCTCAACCTTTTCACACTCACGGACCCCTTTTTAATTTTTGGTCCCGGTCACGGACCCCCACCGAAATTTGGCGTATTATCGTGACTGTGCGACTTTATAATCCTATATAATAGTAGGCCTACATGTATGCTATACTATAGCATAGATATGCCCCTGCACTCCTGTAGTACAAATTTTATGTTGCATATAAGATTATATGAAATTTATTAGAAAACAACTGTGTTTTATTTTAATGTAAGCTTTGGGCATGCATATTCGGGCACAGTTTATCTGCTCTTGACATTCATGCATCAAGCTAACTCTTGCATAGATGCAACGTACATCTTCAATGTATGCCCAATGCCATTTTTAATAGTCACTTCAATGATTTGGTTCAATTCCGATGTTGGTAAATTCCACGAATCAAAGTTTGCAAGAAACTGACTGGGAGTCAACAAAAAACTTTGAACGTTCAAATTACCGAATTAGAAGTTGAACTGATCCTGATCCATCTATGGTTGACCGAAAATTAAAATAACAAATTTTGGTTGATTGATCCGAGCATTTCCTTATTTTCATGTGAATTCATGCAATTGATCAAATGTGTAAAAGTTATCTACCACTATCCGTTTTGCGCCAGATATCAAGTTTTTTTGTAAAAGCAGACACTTTATCACTAAGGGTGATTAGATTTGTCTGCATCACTTGCGTAGAGGAATTCAATTAATTCAAAAATGCCAGCCATGTAAGTCAAAGTTGAAACTCATGAGTTGTTTATTCAACTGAATTACAGGCTGTGGTCTTTTTCTAAGAAACTCTCTCAAAAGCATCCCGAAATCTAGAGTCGGTTACAAACAGACCCATCTAAAACAAATGAATTTGTCATTAATCAGTGTATTATTACCGGTGGTTTCATGTCGTCATTGAAAAGGAGAAATATTGAAAAAATGACAAAGATTTATCTGTTTCTATGTTTTTAACTAAGAAATATATAATTTTCGGGACTTGCTCGCGGACCCCCATGCAGGCAGATGGCCGCGGACCCCCAGGGGTCCGCGGACCCCGGTTGAGAACCGCTGGCCTACAGGGCTTGAGGCTCTTCATGGGCGGAGACCTAGGTGGGGACAGGGGGGACGGTCCCCCCCAATAAAAGTGTTGGGGGACGGCCCATGCATTTGTCCCCCCCCCAATGTTTGAGCGTCAAGACTTTTTTTGGCGGCGAAAATAGAAAATTTCGTCGAGATTTGGCCGGATGACTAAAAAAAATATAAAAAAAGGTCGTGAACTTTTTTTGGCGGCGAAAATACAAATTTTTTCGAGATTTCGTCGGTCGTCAGAAATTTTCGGAAAATCTCGCGTCTTTCCGTCCCCCCAATTCTCGGCCCAGGTCTCCGCCTATGGGCTCTTTATACTTGCAAAGAGTTTCCATAGTAGGCCTACCGTTGTAATCTTATTGTGATATTGTCCAGACTCATACACTAATGAGTGACTGCGTGCAGTGCGTGGCTACGTGCGCCACTGAATCGCACTGATGACGAATCATGGCGATAATACAATTTGAGAGTCCAGCATTGCGGTAGAACTTCTGCCACAATGCGGTTAGGACTATCATAGTTTGCACTCAGCTGCTTTAGCTGCCTAGCATTGTTTTCAACGCTTTTGGGGGGTTGTTTTCTGCCAGTGCTAGTCCCAAGCCTGGATAAAGGAGGAGGGAGACTCTGATCATCTTTGATATGGCGCAGTGTCGCTAAGCATGTAACAAGTGGGTTTTCGACCAAGCGATTGACTTAATTCTCTTGATCCGACAATAATTTTTGTCTACGTTTGGCTAATGGCTAAGCGCGAGAATTGGCTGACACTTATTTAGGCCTAGCTCTTTCACTCTTCGGTTTGAGTCACTGAAGTTACAACTCCAATAATTCATTATTGATGTTTGGAATTACAGTCAAAATTACGATAAGCAGGCCTCCTATAGTAGAGATTCGGCAAACTGTTAATCAGAACTTTGGTTACTTCTTACTTGCTTACCTACTTTAGTAGGCTATAGACTATAGGTCTACGACTGAAAGGCGACAGCCAAAGTCGAGAACAGTCAGAAGTCACGACCCAGAAATAGACAATTAATTGAACAAATAAATTATATAACCTGTTAAGCACTTTATTCAAAAGTCCACTGATTGAGGATATTATTCCACTGTATACTGTTAATAACAGATTCTATTTGCAAAAATCTGTTCCAGTCTTGCAGTTTTTTGTGCAAGGTCAGATAATCGTCCAACTCGGTGTCCTCATTATCGATTGAGTTGTGCTTGTCTTTCTCTTGAGGCTGTTTCGAAGGTCCACTACGAGCTGCATGGTTCCACGTTCACCATTTCACACTAACCATCTCACCCCTTCTTTCCCCCTTAACTTTGCATCTCATCCCTCGGCTCAACAACGCACAACACATAAATAAAAGATAAATTTAAAGTTAATAATAGTGGGCTTGCGGGATATTTGGCTAATCCGCGCCAGGGGCCCTCCTGCCTTTGCGAGGAGCTTACGGGGTTTTACACCACGCCAGAGGCCCGGCAGGTACTAATACAAATAAACTACAAACACACATCAACAACAACAACAACAACAACAAGCAACACAGAGCCACACAACCGTCACTCATAACAATCTCCCTCAGGCCAATGCCGCCAATCCCCTCATGCCAATCCCTCATGCCAATCCCCTCATGCCAATCCCCTCATACCGATCCCTTCGGCCAATCCGTTCAGGCAGCCATGCAACGGTTCCTAAAGCAACACAGAAACCCACGTAGATAATTAAAGCATGTAATGTTAGATACATAGGCTACATGTCTACAGGTCCTGGTATAAGATAACATCATGTGCTATAGTAAGAAATAACGATTCACTATCAACAGGGCGAGAATCAAAAGGTCGTAATCAAAAGGGCGAAAATCATTTTCATCATCAGAACTGACAGAACATATTCTGTCATTTGCAGCTTTGCTTATACATGTATACAATCAGGGCCTGGGACAGGGGGGGCCAATGGGGCCATTTGGCCCCAGGCCTCACTTTATTAAGGGCCTCGGAATTTCGGAATTATGGACTTTTTTATAATAAATAACTCCTTAATTCCCCATTTCAATAAATAATTTATTGAAATGGGAAATCACGGAATTAGGGAGTTATTCACTTAAATGTACCATTGTGCAAATTCTAATTATTTCGTGACAAAATCGTTGACTTTAGATAATTGCAAACTGTAAATTTTTTCGTAAATCTGTTATCAGTTGTAAAATTGAAAAGTTGTCAAGACTCAACGGTATAAACTCTATGGCAACTCGTTACTTGTAGGCCCTAAGTCGTATGTCAAACACTCAAACCTAAAAAATGTTTTAATATTCATCGGATTCGCTGTGGATAGTGTTTCCTACAGACCTACACAGTACACTACATACATTCTTACTTTCTAGTCTCTTAGAGCGGTGGTGTAGCCAGGATTTGGAGTTTGGGGGTAGTGTAGAAAATGAATGGGTCCTGCATGGTGTGGTGGACAAATTCGAGCGGAACGAGTGCACGATTAGGGGTTTGTTTTTAGCTTTTGAAATTGATATTTAATCTACATTAATTCATTAGAATAGTTTTAACAATATCAGTCATTTTGACAAAAATTACCACATTGTCAATTTTATTGAAAAAATAGCAAATATTCCCTCTGGGGACATAACTTTTAGTCTATTATATTATATAAAAATATTATTTTAATCCAATCTCTTACAGAAAGCTCGAAGAGGTCAATCGAAAATTGAAAATAAGAAACGAAAGAAATTGGCTCGACAAAAGGAAACTGCTTCAACAAGTCAAAAAAAATCAAATTTCGTTGTACATCCTGATAATAGCAATAGGCTCAGCCAGACTGAAGATCTTCGAGAAACAAATTAATCAAAAACAGAAAGTACCCTCCAAGAGACTTTGACGACTGTAACAACTGTGACTGACAGAGAATGGAGCTTTGAACCAAGAAAATGTGAAATTATTGTACAGCATTTAACAATTGACAATGAATCAGGTATCTCAAGTAGGCTAATTTTCTTTTAAAATCTTTCAAATATTAATAGACATTTTGACTTTGGAGCAGGATCTCATAGCAGTCCAGAATTTCGACGTAGATTCTTGAGTGGAAGGTCTTGAAAATAAGTTGTGGCCCTGGGCCTCCAAATCCTGTCCTAGGCCCTGTATACAATACAATACAATACAATACAATACAATACAATACATACCATACCATACCATACAATACAATCTCCTGATGCCTTGTACTTTTTGAAACATCAGTTACATCACCAGAATTCTGCTTCCCAGTTTTTGACTAGGTTATATATAGCCTCCTTGAACTCTAAAAACAATTCTTAATCTTGTATCATTTTGTGAAACAATTCTTAGTTTCTTACCTTTTTTAATGTAGAGTTGTAGACCTTCTGTTGAGCAGTGGCTAATTTCTGATCAAGATCGATCTTCGGATCAATCAATCGTCTGCTTCTTACTGATCGATTTTCATCTTCAAGTTGAACAATTCGATCCTGCGTAGTCTAACTTCAGGCTTCTTCTTCCTTCTGATCGATGACTTTCGAAGAGTTTCTCTTCTAAACGACAAAATCGTTTCGATTACTGGTCGATGTTTTTCAAGGAAACAATTAGATTCTATTCTTAGGCCTACTTCGGACTCCATGGAAACTTAGTCTAATTCAAAATTAATTTCTGACTCTTTTCATCGACGGCTAAATTACAAACATATTTTTCTCAGAGAGAGTTAATTTATTTTGTTGCTAAGTTGTGCTGAATTAAATCAAAATAAAACTTTGATTTCATAGCTCACCATTTTTTAAGGAATAGTTAGAACCTCAGTTTTAAATGATGCTTTTGCCGTTTGCGTTAATAATTCAACTAAAGTCCATAGTCCTAAAGGCCCCTGTCCTTCGATGTGTCTTCTAAAGTTAAATTAAATTCTTTGTTTCTAATCAAAATCGTCGGTGATTTTCGTTTAAAATGACAATTAACGTGAATCATTAAAGCTATAGTCTTACCGGCCGAGTTCTGTCTTCAGAGGGAACGAATTGTCTTTCCTCTCATCGATGTAGACCTATGGTCGATGGTTTTCTGCTGTTTGTGTCGATTTTTCAATGACACGATACGTCTTCGAAAGGATCAGCTTCTTTTCATCGAATTTTATTTCTTCTGATCGATGAATTTCGATAAGTTTCTCATCAAAATGTCTCGCCATTAACCTACAGTCGTACACGGAGGCATATATTTTTCGAAATGAACCTCAATTAACTGTATCCATGCCAACAATCGTGACGTCATCGAATCAACAGTCATGAGATGACGTGTTTATCACAGTTACGTCATCAGTATTGTCGTTGATTCGCTAAGTAATATTTCATTATATTGCATTGCAGGGTTTTTGAGCGACTTTAAAAAAAAACTACTTAACCAGTAGGCCTACTTTCCCTTTCAATCCATGCATGCATGGTAAATTAGGGATAATCTCAATCAGTGGCCTTTTCCACCATTTTTAACTATAGGCCATAAATAACCGTCGAACTATTATGATATAATTATCGGCTGTACGTTTTGTTTCAATCATCACTTTCTAGGCCTATATATGTGACCGTCCATCTAATTTACAAGTACTAGGTAGCCAATAGGCTATGCTGTTCTAAGTATTATAATATCATGCATTGGGTATAGGGTATATATTTATATGTATGTCTATACAGCGATATAACGAAATTGGTTCGTATCATTCTCCTCTTGGCATATTCCACATTTTTAAATATAAACCCGAAAATCCCATAATAAATAGATATGCGCGCCATAATATACAACGTACAGTGACTATAATACATAATATAAAGTGTTGTATATTGTGATGCGCATAATTATTATTATCTGCGCTGATGTATATGCAGCCCTCGAAGATATACATGTAGGCCTATAGGGTATACCTGCCAGTGTTTAATCTAGTCCCCGTCCTCTGGGGGGGAATTGAGGTTTCTGGGGGGGAAACAATTGAGCGTCCGAAGGACGCTCGTGATGTGCGTAGCACCAAGACTGGGAGGGGAGGGGTATGGGGAGGGGATGTGCCCCTCCCCATCAGAAACTTTTTAAATTTCCACATTGCAATGGGAGCATTTTAAGGGGTCATCTTAACAAAATAGCTGTACTTTTTCAGTGACCCATTAGAAAATTTTTGAATTTCCACTTTGCATTGGCAGCATTTTAGGTGTCGTCTTAACAAAATAGCTGTACTTTTTGAGTGACCCATTAGAAACTTTTTGAATTTCCACATTGCAATTGCAGCATTTTAAGGTGTCATCTTAACAAAACAGCTGTACTATTTCAGTGACCCATTAGAAACTTTTTGAATTTCCACATTGCAATGGCAGCATTTTAAGGGGTCATCTTTACAAAATAGCTGTACTTTTTCAGTGACCCATTAGAAACTTTTTGAATTTCCACATTGCAATGGCAGCATTTTAAGGTGTCGTCTTAACAAAATAGCTGTACTATTTCAGTGACCCATTAGAAACTTTTTGAATTTCCACATTGCAATTGCAGCATTTTAAGGTGTCATCTTAACAAAATAGGTGTACTTGTACTGTTCAGTGACCCATTAGAAACTTTTTGAATTTCCACATTGCAATTGCAGCATTTTAAGGTGTCATCTTAACAAATTCGAAGTGACTAGGGGACCGCCAGGCGGCTGTCGTATTTCAATTACTAGCGGACCGCCAGTCACATGTAACCTGTCACATGACCCGAGTCACGAGTCTTCATTCTTGAATAATGGCGGCAGTTATCGATTGCTTGTTTTATGTCGGACAAAAGTTTTCTTGTTTTTTCTTGTTTTAAGGACAGAGTAAGTAACCAATCTTCATATACATGATAGGGTTAGGGTTAGGGATAGGGTAGGGTTAGTTACAAGAACTTTTTCTTCAAAAATCGAACTTCAAATTAGATAATAATATTCGTTATGGCATGGCCGCCATTCGCAGATTCAGCATGAGACGGCCGCCTGGACTCGTGACTCGGGTCATGTGACAGGTTACACGTGACTGGCGGTCCGCTAGTAATTGAAATACGACAGCCGCCTGGCGGTCCCCTAGTCACAGCCTAACAAATTAGCTGTACTTTTTCAGTGACCCATTAGAAACATTTTGAACTTTTACATTGCAATGGCAGCATTTTAAGGTGTCGTCTTGACAAAATAGCTGTAGGCCTACTTTTTCAGTGGCCAATTAGAAAATTGTTGAATTTCCACTTTGCATTGGCTGCATTTTCAGGTGTCATTTTAACATGATAGTATCATATATTATAGTAGTAAATAATGTCATTATAATCATATAATAATAAATAATATCACGGTATATTATAACACTTCATGTAAAACAACGATGAAAACAGTAACTAAAAACTAATATCATTTCGTCAAATTTTTCTGGGGGGGAAATGTCAATCCTGGGGGGGGAACTTTCCCCCCCCAGAGACGTCTAGATTAAACACTGTATACCTGCGATGGCTTGACAGGTAGGCCTATACGCGGGTCTAGGGCAATTACCCCCTGGACAATTACCCCCCGGACAATTACCCCCCGACAATTACCCCCTGGACAATTACCCCCCAGGACAATTACCCCCCGGACAACTACCCCCCCCGTGCCAATTACCCCCCGGACAACTACCCCCCGTGCCAATTACCCCCAGACAATTACCCCCCGTACCAATTACCCCCCGGACAACTACCCCCCGTGGCACAGTGTGAGCTTGTTCCCCCACGCGTATCTTCGTATAGGGAACGAACATTCTCATGGTCATGGTCTTATGTATTTTTCAGACCTTCAGCGCTACCATAGCCTATCCTAAAGTAACTTTGCTGTGTATACACATCTTTCTTCATTGGCTCACTCAACAATACTTACTGTACACACTTATACACACTCCTTGCTATACTACCATTATTTATCATCTATCTGCGTACATACCTCCTTCTAGCACTCCATGCCTCTCTGTTCCTCTCTCTGTCTTTCTCTATGTATCTGTTTATCTCGCTCTCAGGCATACGTTACCTGTACGCTCTTGCATAAAATTTAGCTGACCATTCGATGCAATACACACAGTCTGCTTAATTTATCCATATCTAGTCATGATGGAATTTTATAAATCCGAGAGAGGGAAAGATAAACTTAGTTTCGAAGGTTTTATTTATGTGAAACAGAAGAATTTAGCAAATGGTGTCGCTTCGTTGAGTGCGAAAAAAGATGAACATGACATAGACTTCTTTATTGGCGCGGGGGTAGTTGTCCGGGGGGTAATTGGTACGGGGGGTAATTGTCCAGGGGGTAATTGGCACGGGGGGTAGTTGTCCGGGGGGTAATTGGCACAGGGGGTAGTTGTCCGGGGGTAATTGTCCAGGGGGTTATTGTCCCCGGGGGTAATTGTCCGGGGGTAATTGTCCAGGGGGTAATTGTCCTGTCACCCTATACGCCTAGGCTATATTCCGCAAGCGCTGCAGCTGCTCACGTCTGTCATCTTCCCTCCTCCTCCTCCTCCTCCTCCTCCTCCTCCGCCTCCTCTCCTCTCCTCTCCTCTCCTCTCCTCTCCTCTCCTCTCCTCTCCTCTCCTCTCCTCTCCTCTCCTCTCCTCTCCTCTCCTCTCCTCTCCTCTCCTCTCCTCCTCCTCCTCCTCCTCCTCCTCCTCCTCCTCCTCCTCTCCATTATCCTCCACCTCCTCATCCTCATCCTGCTTCTCCTCCTGCTCCTCCTCCTTCTCCCGATTGTCCTCTCTCCATCGGAGTCCATCCATCCTTCCTTCCTTCCTTCCGTCATTTCATTTGCGATCTGCATAAATGAGCTGAATTCACTGTATGTATCGGGCGACGAATGTGCAAACGATCGCCAATTCCAATTTTCCAACCATGGCAAGTCTACTCCAGGTCTTAAATTAGAGCAGCAGAACAAAGATGGCGGATTATAGACTCTTCCGATGCAGATATTACGCAGCCTGATATGCATGCAGCTATCATGACCGCTATCACTTCCCCATAGAAGTGACAGCGATCAGCGACTTCATCTTTCTCTGTCTCTGCATATATATGATTCGTATAGCAGGGCAAGATAGAAATAATAAGCTTATAAATTATATATATGTAATGTATATATATATATATATATATATATATATATATATATATATATATATATATATATATATATATATATGCAATCCGTGTATACAAAACGCATAAATAGGCCTACACCGTATAATACACGTATAATTTTATATGCCCGAAGTAAGTTAAGATGTTAAATAACTAAGATATTTTCCTAATAAATTTTCTCCATTTTCAAACGCACAATGGGACAGCTAACTTGAAAAACGACAACACTTAAACATAGAAGTAATTAATATAATATGACAGTAGCCTAGTATAGGCTACAGAACATGCTGCATCCAGCTGTATCATTCTGGCGACCATAATCGTGCAGACGATGGGCTCAGTATGCTGCGTCTATTGCCAGGATACCACCT
>OX457036.1:22787168-22792168 GCA_949752735.1 Lumbricus terrestris
GAGTTAGCATCAGTGGCAATTGACTTCCTCTCTAAAGAGAAACTATTGTGGTGATGGCGATCCTGTAAAGTGGCAGACAGACAGACGGACAGACGGACAGACAGACAGGTAAAAAGACAGATATACATGAACCATATGAGAATGGAAGTCCGTTCGGAACACAGAATTGGAGGAGTATATGCAGTGGCGCCGTCAGAGGGGGGGGGGGTTATAGGGCTAAGCCCCCTATAAAAGGCAAACAAATATTTCCACGATTTTTGACCGGATAACTAAAAAAAGGTAGTCAGAAATTTTGGCGGATGAAAATGGAAAATAATTATCCCCCGCGAGGATTCAGCCCCCCCCCCGCAAACTGAAATCCTGGCGGCGCCACTGAGCATATAGGCGAGATGTAGTCAGGCGGTGAAAAGGGAAGCCCGTCGTAAAATGGCCCCTTAACTTAGACCCGGACTCAGGAACACTCAGGGTTGAGATTCTTCTCTCAAACAGTGGCGTCTAGCTCTCACTTGGCATGGGAGAACCCCCCCCCCATTTTGGTCGACTTGTATTTCTAATGGATTCGGCACTTCCAAAGGCACACAGAACTGTACATCAATAAAATATTTTTAAAAATAGGCCTTTTATATCATGGGCATTGGGCATAATCCAATATATAGGTGACTATAAACGAAAAAATTAGATAAGCTAATTATGAAATAAAGATCCATTAATTCGCAACCATTATACAATTTATTGGTTTGATGGCATAATCAAAATTTTGTAGGCCCATTCCAACAGACTGCTCCATATATACTGCAGGTTCACTATCAACAGGGCGAAATTCAAAAGGGCGCAATCAAAAGGGCGCAATCAAAAGGGCGAAAATGAATAGAGCGCATTGTTTTTAGAGCGCACGGTCGAAAGGGCGAAATCAAAAGGGCGCTTGTGTCCACCGTTGAAAGAGCTTTCATCCAGCTTCCATTTCTTAAACATTATTTTCGTCAATCCAGTTTCTATTTCTTAAGCATTATTTTCATCAATCCAACTCCTATTTTTCATCAATAAAAGAACCTTCATTCAGCTTCCATTTCTTAAACATTATTTTCGTCAATCTAGCTCTATTTCTTAAGCATTGTTTTCATCAATCCAACTCCTATGTCATCAATAAAGGAACCTTCATCCAGCTTCCATTTCTTAAACATTATTTTCGTCAATACATCTCCGATTTCACAAGCATTATTTTCATCAATCCAACTCCTATTTCATCAATAAAAAAACCTTCATCCAGCTTCCATTTCTTATACATTATTTTCGTCAATAGCCTACATTTTCTATTTCACATGTGAAAGAACCTTCATATACATGTAGCTTTCAGTTCATAATCGTTCTTTCTTAAAATTCTGCTTTTAATCATTTCGTTTCAATCCAGTGGGCTTCGATTGCTCGTCGCCTTATTAGCACCCTCTTTATTTACCCGTTTCGGTTCCCTTTGGTCTTTTAAAACTTGCGCCCTTTGACTGCCTTTTCGTTGTATTCGTTCGCGCCCCTTTGATTGCGCACTTTAGATCACTATTTGTCTTTTCGCCCTATATATTGATCATGCGCTCTAAAAACAATGCGCTCTCCTGATTTTCGCCCATTTGATTGCGCCCTTTTGATTGCGCCCTTTTGAAATTCGCCCTGTTGATAGGATACCATACTGCAGTAGCACTGGTGCACATTACAAGCGTTCCCTACAGCTTCATCTTCGTTCTTATCGAGATGCTTCATTGTTTGTTTTCCACATCTTATACTCAGCCGTCCAAACATCGCTCCTGTATTCCAGCAGGCATTGGCATGGAATTGTAGTTGCACGTAAAAGCCTTCATAATACGATAATAAAACGTGTGCCATAAACGATTGTATGTCGCGATTTGGAGTGCTGCTGTTTTAAATGCATTTTGATTAAATGCATTTTATTTAAATGCATTTTAATATAACGAATGAATTCCTGCTCGTCTGAAAAACCACTATTTACTGGAAATTGCAGCCCAGGGGCGGATCCAGGAATCACGGACGTTTCGTCCAAGGACGATTCGTCACGGACTATTCGTCATGACCTGTTCGTCAAGCGGACGATTCGCATTTAACCCAGCAGCGATTATATAACAAACAAAACTCGCCTATCTTGAGCGCCTCTGAGGAGTTCTCTTGAAGGGGCGCTATATAAATGTATACGATTACAATTACAATTACAATTACAATCTTACAACCGTCTTATTGAAGAACTCAAGAGGCTGATACCTTACTGCAGCACCAACTGTCATTCTAACCGACCTTGAAGCTGCAGCAATGGGCGCATTCAGCGAAGGATATCCCATGGCATCTGCAGTAAGAGGTTGCTACTTTCATCTCTGTCAAAACGTTCTCCGTAAAGTTAACGAGCTGGGCATGAGGATTGATTACGAAAACGATGACGCCATTCGAGGAAGTATCAGATGCTTATCAGCTCTTTCGCAACGTTCCAATATTCGACGTAGTGAATGCATTTCAACTTCTTCAACATGAAAAGATGGATGAACTGCTATCGTATTCGTACAACTTTGACTGGTTGACTGGGTGATGAACCGTCCGCATGACGAATCGTCCGTGGACGAAACGTCCTCTGACGAATCGTCCGCTTGACGAACAGGTCATGACGAACAGTCCGTGACGAATCGTCCTTGGACGAAAGGTCCGCATACCGCTGCTACCGGATCCAGGAGGGCCAAACCGGCCATGGCCCCCATGATTTAAGAAGTGCATGGGACGTGGCCCCCATTTGGTTTCAACAAGCCATTAAATCAATGCAGCGGGAGAGAAAAGTAGGAAACTAGAGAGGTCATAGAGTCACAGTATATATATATCCTATATTATTGCTTGCAGAGTGCAGAGATTACAAGATTAGGCTACTTCGACCTGCAGAAAGACTGATGATTAAAAAGGTCATCAGTTATTTTCGAAGGATGGGCCATAATTTTCGATGATCCTTGCAGAAAAAATCTGATGACCTTGACCTTTTTAGTCGTTTGGTCGAAATGTCTGGAAAATATATGTTTCCTGCCAAAATATGCAGATGCAGATGTCGCTCTATATTCAAAATGCTTAATCATGTACTCATCCTTGCTGTTCATATTTTAACAGCGCGATTATAACGCTCCATGAAGAACCAGCAGGCTCAAATGTTAATGTGATTCAATGAAATTGGGGCCTGCACTGTAGCCTAGAGTCAGATAGATGGACCAACTTAAAACCGGCGCTATATGAAGCCAGGTTTGCAATTGCCCGGATGATGGGTCACTTTCGGTGCTAGGTCAGGGGGGGGGGGTCGGGGGGTGAGGAGCATGGTCAGTATGTGCCGTAGGGATCGACGTTTGTTATGCATCTATATTCTATACACGTAGACCCTATCAATGACATAGTTGTTTTGCTGCCAATCGTCTACGTGTCTGCGGGTGTATACCAGCGAAGACTATCTCCTGCGGCTATTCAAGCGTACGCCATTCGACTACTGACGAACACCACACTATTCAGGAACTCTAAGGTAACATTTACCGTCCTAACACAACTTCATATGTAAGTCTAATGATATGCAAACTAATCTTAGATAAAATTCGAGTTTTCTGCTGCACCGGAAAGCTGCGTAAGAGAGATCAGCTGAAACAACAGAGCTATGTAAAGTCAATAGCCAGATTAAATCATTCCACAATACGTGAGCATTCGTTTAAGAAAAATGCGCTATAAAAATTACCAAAGATAATAGATTCATTCTGTTTAACTTTAGTCCCAGTTAACCTATAGGATTAATCTTGCAAATACTAATCAATAAATCTAAATCAATCAGTTAAGCAATACTTAATCAGGTGTCCAGTTTTTGCATAGGTCTGCGTTGATCACGTAAAAATAACGCCCCAAATAATTCGCCTTGTACGCGGCATTGTGTTTCACGTACTGCTAGAATGCGAACGTGCTAAAACTGCTAAAAGAGAAATTGGCATTGTTGCGAGTTTGGCGTTCCATAGCCGACGGCGGCTGTCGCAGAGGGTGGAAGACGAAACGGCGTGGAGACACCTGTTGTAGTGAGATGGCGCTGCTGCCTAGCAGACAGACAAGTTGGCGCGCTGCTGGGAGGCTGATGCTGCTGATGCTGCGGCCCGTGGTTGCCATGAGGATAAATAAGCGAGTTTCGGACATTTTTAGAATTGTCATGGATTGTAAAAGTCACGCTTCGAAGCAACTATGAAGGCTTGCGTTGTTCTCTTCTGGACTAGTTTGGCCTGTTCGATTCTGGGACCGTATCGCATTCATGGTTCGTAGCCTAGTCGTTTTTACAACGTGCACGATCGACCTATTGTTGACTTTCTAACTTGGAATTATAGCAGCATGTATTATAGGCGGTAATAAATATGTTGCTCATCAGGAAGTTTGTACAGCGCCGCCGAAGTTCGGAGCCAAAAAGTGACGTTTGATTGGTGTTTAGGAATTTGGAACGGACGAAGTCGGTGCTATTTTCTGACAGTACTTTTGGAGTTTTAGTTGTTCATTTGCGAATATTCAAGACCCATTTTGACACTGAGCAGCTCATCGTAAATAGTCACAATCAGTTGACTCAACAGGACGCTCTCTCGGTCGCGATAGTTTTATAGCTCAGTAATTTGAAAGATCTGTGATTGAATGACAACATACGTAGGCTATTAATTTTTGTGTAGTGCGGAGAAATTTCGTGGATTTACACTACAGGATGACATTACATTCGTTCCAGCACTGCAGGGATTATATATATATATATATATATATATATATATATATATATATATATTAAGACTGCACATATTTATTTAGCCCAAAAATTGAAACGAATTTTCACCATGGCTTGTCTATAATGCTATAGTAGAACCATATTCAATAATCTCTCTATCATAAAAATCAGTAAGCAGGGAAGCAAGATAAGAAGGTACAGCGAATGAGTATTCTGTAATGTAACTCATAACATAATTGAACAG
>OX457036.1:22797168-22809668 GCA_949752735.1 Lumbricus terrestris
TGGCATTTTTTTAATGAAAGAACATTGCTAGAGCGTGGCCGCTCAGACACCCTGAATTTATAAAATGATAATTCGGAACTGGTTTTCTATGCGAACATCCAAGCTAAAAAGGAATCGACCATTCACACGAAAATATAATAAAAATTTGGTGATATTCCTAGTTCTGTGTTTTACTTCGAGCAGGTGTTTCCATCATTAGCGCAAAATCTTAGTAATGTGTCATTAGGCCTACCTATTTTTTTCAGATCCTCTTATAGGCTAACATTAACAAACTTCTAATCTTGTTTGAAACTTTGAGTTCATATTTTAAAAATGCAATTAAATGACAATTAAATTGATAAATAACTGAAATGCTGTAAGGAATATGTTCTAATTAGGCTAATGAAACAAATCCCTAATAACGAATAACCGTGTAATAGTCTTTTTTATACCGTAATATAGTTCGTTTTTGTTTGCGCATGCCATTAAAGTTAGTGGTCCGCGAGCTTCCAACAAAATTATTGCCGGTCCATGGTCTGCGGAAGTTTGAGAACCACTGCTATAGATGACTGCTGGCATTATAATAATAAAATCAAATAATAATAATGATAACAATAAAAATAAATGACGAAAATTTATAGGGTGGCGTAACACAGTTACAAGGGCACCTTTCAAAGCAGCTGAAGACCATGAAAGGAATGGTGCAACAAAATGGAGGATATCTGCCGGACAACAGTTCACAGCTTGTGAACAACATGTGCAACAGAACATGTGCAACAGAACAACATGTACAACAGAACAACATGTACAACATAAATGCTTGGAAGTAAACAATTAAATGTGCAACAGACGAAATTTGCTTTGAGCCTATGAACAGCAGAAGTAGGCCATATATATATATACACACATATATATATACACACATATATATATATACATGTATATATATATAGGGCTGCCAGCTTTTGATTTTGCCAATTCATGACGCCCCCATTGTCACTTTAAGCGCCATTTACCAATTTACCCTGTCCACATCACTGGACATAATAATTATAATGCGGGCAACGCCGGTACCCCAGCTAGTAATGAATGTTGTTGCATCAGCCTAATTTAGGATCTACAGTCTACTTAAAACAGTCGTCAAAAGAAGGTCGGCCTATTCTAATCTCTAATCGGATGGATTTGATTAGATCACTAACCTAACTGCCTCATATTCTGAGGCAACTCTGAAAACTTATTGACAGCTGACTCTTCAAATTTAGTGTGCATTGACAAGAACAACTTTCGGTGAGAAGGGTATTTACAACCAAGTTCCGAGACAATAATTATTGTGGATGAATCTGCAGCATGGGATGCACGTTCCACAAGACCGACTCCTGAACTATCCAGAGGAATCCTACAGATGACTGGTGGCATTATGTGTACAGTGATGGCGATGACGAACAGTGCAGAACTTAAGCCTGTGTGCTTGAAGGACAAATGACTGCTCAAGGCCATTTATTCCTAGCCATTATGATGATGATGATAATGATGGCGGTTGTGGGGTGATGACGATGATGATGATGATGATGATGATGATGATGATGATGATGATGATGATGATGATGATGATGATGATGATGATGATGATGATGATGATGATGATGATGATGATGATGATGATGATGGAGAAATATATATTTATTATATATATTTAATATATATATATATATAATTTCAGCAGTGAAGCCAACTTCTTCTACAACGAATCTATACGCCAAATTATATATTTAATATATATATAATTGGACGTAGATTCGTTGCAGAAAAGTTGGCTTCACTGCTCACAAGATTCCCACTTTTAACAGTGATTCTGATCCTGCAGACACATAATTATGTACTAAGTACTTGTTGCACCACACACACACACACACACACACACACACACACACACACACACACACACACACACACACACACACACACACACACACACACACACACACACACACACACACACACACACACACACACACACACACACACACACACACACACACACACACACACACACACACACACACACACACACACACACACACACACACACACACACACACACACACACACACACACATATACATACGGTATACAGTTTGTGTTTTGGCCTCAGACACCTAATTGTCGGCTGTCTTTCTCTTTCAGCCTCTGATTCTCTGCACTGCTGTGATTTGTCGGACGCGCCCGCCTGTCAGCAGTCATGTCGTCAGGTAGGTTAGCGCGAAAGCCAGCGCTTATAGGAAAGAGAAATTCATCTTTCATCGTATATGGACGTACTGTCAAAAGAAACCATTTCTGCCAATTACTCTAAGCACTTGCATAAACTCTAAAGGAGTCTAAAGCGCTGCTTGAAAGCGGAGAGCAGGGCACCAGCGTAGTACTGAGTAGCGCTGATTCAATCCATTTACACTATGGTTGAGTTTCCATGAAATACAGCTGTGCCAGTATCTTTCAGCATTACATTACGCGTAGCCTAAGTATGTTCACTTACTTTATCTCCTATAGTGTTATGCTGTATAATCAGAAACGCGGTCTTTGTGTTTACTGTTTGGCTTCAAAGATGTATTGCAAAGATGACAGTATGGTATTAGCATTGGTGGTGGTATTTTATTCACATTAGTAATAGTTTTCACATTACTATATATTATGAAGATAACGTTACTATTGTGAGCGCAATGCTACTAATATGAAGTTTAACTTCTGTATTAAGTTGTGAGTTAAATACTAAACATTTACAGATACATGCACTTGTGTCTTTTTGTTTGTATGCTCTTCTCTGTTGTCACATAGGCCTGTTGTTGTTGTATTCAAACAGCCTGACCAGTTAAATATTCGTATTTGAACGAATATTAACATTTTTTTATTTGTATGCTTCAATACTTAGAGTTATCGGTATGGTAACTGTGAATTCCCAATATCTATAGCAGTGGTTCCCAAACTTCAGTAGGCCGCGGACCGGCAATAATTCTTGGTGAAGCTCGCGGACCCCTAACTTAGACCTTAATGGCGATGGCAAACAAAAGCGAACTAAATTGTAAAAAAGACTAAAAATAGAAGGCTATTTACAATTAGCCTAAATTAGCATGTCCTTGAACCCTTATTTGTTTGAGATTTATTAAGAGTAGATTTTAAAAGCTATTTTTGCAAGATTCCTTTTTTGTTTAGGTGCGCCATAAATAAATGAAGGTTTAATAATAATGACAATGGTCTTTGCGTAGATATGCAAAGAAAAACGCTTTCAATGCGCAAGCACTAACCTTGGTGCATTTAACCATCTGCGTCAGCTGTTTTTGTTCAGTTTTGTGTGCTTACTTTTGGTAATTTTTTCGTTCAAAGACATTTGTTATATTTAAAATTTTAAACTAAAATATTTATATTAGGCCTATGTTAGACAATTTTTTAATCCTGCATCCAGCGTTTACTTGGACTAGGTTGAGTAGGTTCTAGCTAGGTTACCGCCTCCCCCCATAGATCAACATGATTAAATTAGCTCGAAACTGAATGCAGTCGTCGATGTAGTAAAACTTAGAATAAATATAAATTGTTTTAATTCGCCATCTGGCAAGTTAAAATAAGCGCGTTGATTTATTTCAAATTTTTAAATATTAAGACAGAAACTTGAATAAATTTTGGACAACAATTTGAATAATTTCACAATTTCAAACGTATAAGCCAATAATTACAGTTTATTTTTAATTTTTAACTCCTCTTCGCGGACCGGCGATCATACCTCCGCGGACCGGCACCGGTCCGCGGACCACCACTTTGGGAACCACTGATCTATAGTATAGGTTATAGGCTACTCTGAAGTTGCATTACAATAGACGCAGAGCACTAATATGAAGTTTAACAGAAAGTTGTGAGTTAATTGTTAAACATTTACAAGTACTTGTGTCTTTTGTTTGTTTGTATGTTATCACATAGGCCAATTGTTGTTGTATTCGGTCAAGCAGCCTGACCAGTTAATTATTCTTATTTGAACTAATATTAACATTTTTTATTTGTATGCTTCAATACTTAGAGTTATCGTTATGGTAACTGTGAATTTCCAATATCTATACAGGGAATGGGATTGATTAGGCTGGGAATTCTTGAGGAGGTGAGACTTCAATTTGAATGGAAATCCTGTGGAGTGATGGGTAGAGGAGCCTCAGTGAGCCAGTTGTAGGTGACAGTGGGTCAGTAGTGGTATTGGTGGAGAAATGGAGATTAAGTGGAATTATTCTGAAGGAAGTTCGTTATAGAGTTGATGTGCAGTGTGAGGTATGGATTGGTTGTAGCACATGGACCTGAGAGAGAGCTTTGGGTATGGGGGTGATTAGACAGACTGAGGTGGCTGGATGGGGAAGAGCTAAGGTCTTCTTAATCTGAAGAGTTTAGTTTGGAATATGGATCCCATGTGGGAGTAGTGAGAGGAAAAGGGGAGCAGGTGAGATATGAGAACGATCCATCATTGGGTACAGTGGGTTATTTAGATCATGCAGAGTTCATGAAGGTACTTTGGCCAGGAGTATTGTAGGCCTATGTAGTGAGTTGTAAATTACTATAGGGCTTTGAAGTGGATACGTTCAGTGTTTTCACCGAGTGGAACATGATTTAAGAACAGCGTACTACATATTGTGTTTAATGTCTGAAATGCAGCCACGTGGCTGCCACTCCACATATTGGCGATATTGCAACCAGAGGCAGTCAAAGAGAGAGATAGGGTGTGTGCGTGGGTGAAAGGAGTAAGTAGAAAGACTGTCATCACTTGTTTATAGAATCAGAGCCTCTTGGTCCAAATTAACCTAGATGTAGTTCACGGTAAAACCACGTTTGAATTTATTTATTTTCGTTACACGGTTGTATATATATATGGGTCTGGCCTGGCCGCCTGGCGGAGATAAAACGCTGCAGAAATCTCTCCTGAAATCTTTGCCGCCGTGTGCAGGGCCGTTCGCCCCATTTGCTAAACCAACACCGTAACGTTGGTTGGGTGCCTGGTTCCATTGGATAAAACTGTTTGCTTATTGGCACAGGATAGTTGTATA
This sequence comes from Lumbricus terrestris, assembly GCA_949752735.1. NCBI lineage: Eukaryota > Metazoa > Annelida > Clitellata > Crassiclitellata > Lumbricidae > Lumbricus > Lumbricus terrestris. Next base: position 22,802,217 of record OX457036.1, read on the forward strand.
TTAGACCGGCAGATGTCGGCACGCAAACCAGAGTAACTGAACAAACAGCGTCCTATTTATTCACATGTTCCCAACTATAATAACATTATTATTTAATGCATTTTACCATGCCTAATGCTGGCCTGGCAGATTGGAACATTGTGGTCGGCAAACATTGGATGTTTGGTCTGGGTGGACTCTGCTTTTGCCCAAGCGATGGTTTCGTTCGATCCACGAAGTCTCTCTGCGGTCTTTCTGTTGTTGAAGGCGAATGAAGGCTGAATGAAGCATGTCCGTTTGCTAAGTAGGATGTTTTATTCTTGACACGTTGTTGCCAGCAAAGTTGAAAGAGCTGCAGTGCTGCGATGTATAGTATTTGATGTGCTGTAGCTACTATGGGTTTGGATGGCCGAACGAGCGAGCGTGATTGGGAACAATATGGGGCCTGTTTGTCTGACCATCAGTCTGGGTTTCACTGTGAAGTGTGCCTTTGATGTCGTCGCTGCTTCTACCACTTGGCATTCCTGTTTTGGGCCGCTGCTGTCAGACCCTATATACCACCTGGAGATGGTTAATGAATTGCATCCTTGGCAGATGGAGCAAGCGCATGTCTTGTGTGATACATTTGGTAAGCCTCTGAAGTCGTGCTTGTGAACAGCAATTATTGGCAAATGCAGTTTCCATTCGAGAAATCAACAATAAATTGACTCTTCTTATATATTATCCAGAATGGGAAATCTTTAAAACATTTCCATTGGCTTTCATGATATGAGTGAGGTGGGTTTTGTTGTTGCAGTCATAATACAGACATTTGTGGGTGAACAACTTGTCCAGGGCTACTCACGCAGGCGCCCACACATAGGGACAAGAGGAGCACTTGGCCCTCTGGAAAACTGACCCCAAAAGTTTTGCTACTACTTTTTCTCATTAAAGTTCCATTGATACGAATGACACACTAAGGGAAACTGAGAACTTTGCATTTAGAAACCTCTCTGAAAAAACAACTCATGCTAATAATTGCCTGCCTTGAATCGATCATCCGAGCTCTTGATCATCGTGTTAAAATCTGCAAGGGCCCATTACTACATAGTGGCCTGTGGTAGATTTGAACCTGTCACCCTATGGCTACAAAGCACAGTTCATATCATGCACTGCCAGGGGCGGATACAGAAATTTTCGAAGGGGGGGGCAAAATTTTCGGTGATCTTTGCCAGAAAAATCTGATGACCTTTTTTATTTTTATTTTTGTAGTCTGCAGTCTTTCCTGGTCCAAGTAATCTCTGCAAGCAATAATATACTATAGTCTCTCTAGTGTCCTACTTTTCTCTCCCGCTGCATTGATTTAATGGCTTGTTGAAACCAAATGGGGCGGGGGGCACTTCCAATGCACTTTTTAAATGGGGGCCATGACTGGATTGGCCCCCATGGATCCGCCCCTGTGCACTGCCGCACCGTGTCCAAGATTCTACATAATTATTGCAATGCATTGGTGCATGGTGACTCCGATTGGACCATTTGCCTATCAGGATCCTTCCTATGATAATTCGGACTTGCACTGAATTGTGGGATAGATATTTCTGCTGGAAGGGAAACTCAATGGTGACGGTCAAATTTCGTGGCAATCGGCTTGAAAAATGCAAATCAGACAATAATTATTGAAAACATGGAAATAAATATATTTCATGAAGGTTTCTAACTGTAAATTTCTCGGTTGTACTTTGTGTATGGCTATCATTAGGGGCATCAGTGCAAAGAATTTTTTAAAAAGTTGTGACTAAAAATATATGTCGATTTTCCATTGGTGGGGGGGCAAGTGCTCCTCTTGCCCTATTAGTCCAGTCAATAAAGTCTTAAACCCGGAGATTTACTATGGCAGGCAAATTTTTGCACGAAAAGTTTCTAAATGGACTAAAGAATATGTGGTAGAAATGCTAACAAAATGCGATATGGGGAAATAATTAAAATTTTGAATTTAGTTTTGAGCAGACGACCAACAGCTATATGCCTATACGAGTTTGTTTACATTTCAAGGACTGGCGGAAGTACGATTTATCTGCTGGAAACACAGTGAAATTACCGATTTAATTTTTTTTAAATATTTCTTAATATATTTATTATCTGAACTATGTAAATGTCGATCTTGGAGAAAAAATAAATAAAATTTGATGCAAGAAGTCTGCAGTGTGTGGTCGATAACTACTCCGCACTTAAGGCCACGCTCATAATGCATAGGCGATGACTAAGCGAAAAGCTATACGAGCAGTCATAATTTGTACCACAATAATTAACGATTTAAACATATTTCCCCATGTTGGAATTTAGTAGCATTTCTACTGTAGTTTAGTAGGGTATTGACGTACAATATTCTGCCAAAAAAGGTCTGCCATAGTAAATCTCCGGGTTCATGATGAATTTCCCATATTTTTGACTGGCCTATATGTGCGGGCGTCCATGCACGGCATGAAGGACCACAAAATCGGAGCTGGGTGCTTTTGATGATTTCTGCTTTTGGTGATATCTACTGATTTTAAAACTTTTATGTGCAATCAGTAAAAATACTGAATAATAATAGACATATAAATCAGTTTAATTGATGATGACGTTTTGAAAATGTATATTGTAGGCCTATATTGTATTCTCTTTCTGAATGTTTGGTTCTGATTTAAAGTCACTATATTATCAGAAAATTGCTCTGAGAATAAATTTCAATCAGTGTTTGAAGTTCTGTTTCCTTCTCCACTGAGTCCACTCTCCATGGAGTCTGATTTGTTCTTACTGTGGTTTAAGGGGAAATGGGAGCAACAGTCAGTCTTAATTGCATTAGAACTCAGCCATGATGTTAGAATATGTGTATGTGTATGTATGTATATATATATATACATATATACATACAAGTCATACATTATGTATATAATATACTGGTATGCAGTGCGCCTTGTATAAGTTGCATATTATTGTCTAAGTGTTCCTAACTTGGTAGTTTATCCCTAACGGGTTCGCTTTAGGGGTCTGAGGGAACCTTATCTTTCACCTCTGGGTCCTGCGACATTAAGTTTTAATCTTGGGGTTAACAAAGAGGGAAAATTGAGGTAGCTCTGATCTGTGGACGAAGGTCTATCGTTGATACCAGATGAAAGGCAAAGGCCGACACCGCTGCCGCCGCTGCCTCAACGGCTTTTACCTTCTACAACCTTTCCGCAGTTTACCGCCGCTGTTGCCGCTGTTGCTGGTGTTGTCTGTGTTGTTTTGATATTTGAGGTTGTAGACACACCTCTCTTCAAAAAGTGGAACTTGTGGCTTGCGGTCCTTTGATGCATGATATACGTGATATAGTATCATCCTGCGTGTGTTTGGAACATTCTTCTATCTGTCTGTTTGTCTGTCTGTCTGCCTGCCTGTCTGGCTGTCTCTCGGCTTGTCTGTAGGTATGCAAGTGCATCATAGTATATTTCTGAAGATTTTGTTTATGGCCTGGCAAGGAAAGGCCTACCGCGGGGTGCATGGGGTCGCACAGTGGAAAGATGTGAGCTTTCTTCCTTTGAGGGTGACAAATAATTGGATGTTGGTACCAGAGGTTTCTTCAGTTTTCGCCTTATGACAGATTTCTGGCATGAAGGTTCCAGCTGCTTATAAAGTTATTCTAAATCCTGCATGGTAGGAGACCGGGAGCCCTGGAGCCTTGATACATCCTGCTTCCAGTGTAGATCTGCTCTAAATACTTCTTTGATGCCAAGGACCATAGACACAGCTAGTGTTTTTATGAACCATCCGAATTTGTATAATTTACTTTTGCTGTTCCCATGTACTTTGCTGTTGCTAGCTTTTGAATTTTGTCCCAGGCTTTGGAACAGAAACTTATTGAAACATGGGAGATATGGTTACGCTTATCTGTGGTCTGTGGACCCATTGGATCTTAAAAATTCCTGAATAAATTTTTGTGCTGTGCGATATTAGGGAACAAAATCCATGAATCGTCTTTATTCATTCTAATGCAACAAATTGTGTTCCAGTAGACCTACTGTTAGGTTCCATGTCCCAGGTTGTTCTTGCTAGGAAATGTCCCATTTTTGAAACTTTTCAGTCTTTGTATCTCTCTCCTAAAGCCTCTCCTTTCATGAAAATCAAAAGCATTCAGTTGGGTGTCAGTTGTATTGCAAAATAAATGAAATTTTGTCGGTAGTTATGCATCACCTTGTCACCTTGTGCTGTCAGCTCGTAGAGCTCTAGCGATCGTCCTGACACACATTCTCCATTGTATGCATACAGTGAGAAAATGTTATTAATGGTCTGCTATGTAACAGTTGGTACGACCTGGTGGCTGATCGGAAACGTGCTTGCTCACGGAGTGGGCGGTTGCAAGTGCGACTCCGGGTAACGAACTAACGACCCTAGGCAAGTTTTTTACGCACACATGCTTCTGTCACCAAGCAGTATGATCTGGTACCTGCGTCAACTGGGAAGTAAATGGCAAGTCCTGTGATACACCGGTCGCGTGTCCAGGACCTTGGGATTCGTCCATTGCCGGCTCAAGGGCCTAGAAAAGGAGATGAGCGCATCACCAAGGGACGACTTTACTTTAATATGCAACAGTTAGACCCTGCACAGCACAATTAGCCATGCCAGAGGTAATCGAATTGACCTGAGGTTTGCACTGCTTTAGACAGTGGCAGTGCTATAGCATTTACCCTGGCAAAAAGTCTTTGCCCTATTCGTGACCCTGCCAGTACCCGGTATTTTTGTCCTGCCGAGAATTCAGGGCATATTTTTGGGTATAAATTACCCCTGCACTTGTTACTTCAGAGACTGCCTTGGTTTAGCTCTGTTTAAAAAAAATGTCTGGTGCCGCCTCTGGCTTTAGATTTTGGAAAACAGGCTGTTTTTGAGCAATTAAACCTGCTTTTTAAATTATGCGCTCTGGCGTGAAAAAGGTTAGAGCCATTATAGTTTCTGAATGACACTTTTGTGTCACGTTCGATGAGTTCATTAATGGACCGAAAGAGATGTTTGATATGTCTGTCAGTTGCTAGACATCTACTCTGTACCTGAGTGTTAGTTATTTTAGAACTGGAGTGATAAACTGTGGTTTGGCATTCTTGGTGCAACAGTGTCAAGCTGCAGCATTGAATATTAAATCACAGTTGCCAAATACGACCAATATTATGCCAGAGTTTAATATTGTATTGTAATTGTATTAAAAGATGTGTGGTAGTTTATAGTGACTTTTAAATAGCTACTGGCTTTCGTAGTTCAGTTAAGACTATGCCCAAACAGAGAGTAGGTTAGGCCTTTTGTTTAGCCTTGAGGCACAGTTGGTTAGTTGACCAGATGCACAATGCATGCAGCTCTTACTGGATGTCCTGTCAGATTGGATTGGTTTGTCATTTAATTCTGGGCTCAGGAAAGAGAAGCTAACCCATTTTGTTCGCATTTGCCTTGGGGCGGATTTCCATCTGATCTTCAGTTGGGAATTGCTGGAAAAACCTATCACACAGGATGTTGTTGGTGATGGCATTTGCAGCAAAGAAGCAGGATTAGGGAATACTCTGCCTTCATTTTAAAAGCAATTGCTATTCAACTTTTGACAGCGCTCAATGCCTGGAAGCTTTTCTTCTCTTCTGGCCCCGGCAGTACGTGTGGTGCATCATCACCCAAAGCCAAACGTGGCAGTTCTCAATCACAGCCGTGGAAAGCCGATGCCAGTTGGAAGCAATTTGGGCAAATACCGCTTATCAAACGCTTGTTTACCATTGTACTTCGCATAGATCTATCCACTTGGATTTCGTGGATAAAGTTGCTGCCGCCTGAAATTGTGGACGAGTGGAATTTTTCGTAATCGGAATACGCTGGAGGCGGCTGTGAAGTGTTCCAGGTGGTGGTCCTACCAAAGCAGCTTGAACTTAATACACCTCACCGCACTTTCCCATGTCAGCTGCAGCGTATACAACCACTGTAACAGGCTTACAGCAGCGCTTCGTACATGACGCTTCTCTAGAAAACATCTCAATGGTTGTTTTGTATTACGGCTTTTAGTCAGATGGTAAAATGTGTCGTTGGAGTCTGTTACATTTTAGTGCACAGTTTGTGTTGCCGGAAGAAGAATATATCTGCCCAAGAAAGCTGCCTACCTTTCACACATGCACGCAAAGTTTATTTATGAGTTTAGGGCAATGGTTAAAACTCTGGCACAAAGGGCGCACAAACGCTGGATCACTTCTCGGTATACCCTCCCAAGGGCTCACTCAACCTTCAAATCGGCAGATGGAGTTGGTAAAATAAGTAGCAGGACGTGATGTTGAATGCGGACAGTAACTGCAAAATTTCACTCCTCTAAAAACTTGTGATCATCCGTCATAATACATGAATTGCAATCATTCTGCGGTGTGTCAGTTTGAAAATTAAGCTCAAACCTCAGCGGTCAGTGGCATAGCCAGGAATTTATGATGAGGGGTTTTGTGTTTTTTTCCTGGTCGGATGCCCTTTCTGACACCAACCCAACAGTACTACAGTAGATAAAAGGGAATAAAGTAACAAATGGAATAAAGTAAGAAAAACAATTATTGCTACTACAAGCAATTGTTTAGTTTTTTCTTATTTAAGTGGATAAATAACCTTTAAAAAAACCTTTTTTCCTAGGCCAATGGGGGGGTTAACCCCCGAAACCCCCCTTGTCTACGCCACTGTCGGCTAAGATTTTTGGAGAGTTTGAAACTAGTTGTCTTCTGTAGGCTATACTAGGCTACTCCTAGCGTGGCTGCTATTCCATTCCCATATGGTGTTGGTAAGGAAGTGCCAGCATAACGTGCTGGCTGCCAGAGCTGTGCTGACCAGAGATGGCTGCTTCCTCTTGTCCACTCTCGTGAGTTTAGGGAGCGGATGGGTTTGCGGCTCATTGACGTCTTGCTTTGAAGTCTTCTCTTCCGAAGATGTCACCGGTCTGGCACGCACGCAGGGAGAGAGGGGGCTTCTCGTGTGATGTCATTGTTGCCTTAACTGTTGGCATTGGACTCTCCTGTATTTGCCGTCTGTAAACAGATTGTGTGCTTGGCAGTATATGCCTTCTTTCTTTGCTGTCCGATGATACTTTGGCGGCAAGCTTCAAACTTGAGAGTAAATCGATATATGCCTGGACTCGACTCCTATGAGCAGAAAAGATGCCATACGTAGGCCTACTCTCCCTTAATGCAAGCTGCATTTTATCCCAGACTGCATTCAGTGCACGCTTTAGGCCTACTACTGCTTACCAGATGCTTTTTTGTGCAGTATATCCAATTATGGATTACTACATGTTAAATTATTTTGTAGCAGAGTGCTTTATTCCGCTCACCCTATGTTAAATTTTCCTTTCCAACACTTCACATTGTTGCATATCACAATTACTGTGCTCTAAATCAAGTTTGCTGCGAACGGTTAGTACAAAACAGTTGATTTGGTGTACAGTGGCGGATCCATTGGTGCCAATCCGGCCATGGCCCC
>OX457036.1:22814668-22857168 GCA_949752735.1 Lumbricus terrestris
TTAAAAACATAAAAAGGAGACTTGGTGTAATAGGTGGGCATCCCGTGTAGCTGTAAACTCTTTGAACAGTTGACGTGGGAGCTTTAATAGAATAGCCGCTGTGAGTTTCCTTCATTCATATTTTATCGTACAATGAAATGGAGAGATCAAACGATTTCCTTCCCCATAATTCATTCTCCTTTCGCTGTAGTCTTCATAACTCAGTTCAAGGCTTCAGTTGTCGTCTCCCATGCTGTGCCGCCGCCGTACACAGTTCTCCTGCTGAGGATCAGACTTCTCGTCAAGATCAGAGAGTCTATCCAGAATCCGTTGAACTTCTGATCCATCTCGGTTTTGTCTCTAGTTTAATTCACAATGTCCATCAAATGTTTCAAGGTGATAAAAACCAGGCATCATTAATTTTATACATCTACTAAAATCAGACATTGTAAAACAAAAACACTACGTTCCAAGACCGTAGCTCGGGGGTGTTTTGGGTGTTTGAACACCCCCCGAAATGAAACAATGCATTTAAAACGCAATCATGATGTAAGGTCCCAGAGGACTTAATTTTGAAGCTCTTATTTTTAAGTTACAATTTACAAAAGCCTAAATCATCCTCCAAACACCTTAGTCAGCCGATTCGACTGCTTGTTGGCTTGCTCAAGGTTGAGTAAACACCCCCTCCCAAATAAAATCCTGGTTATGGTCTTGCTATAAGTTCAGACCTTTTCAAAGTACAGTTACTCGAAATTACGCAGTTATATTGGCTTTCAGTTTCGTCTTCACAAAATGTCAAAATATGACGAAATATTTGATGATGTGCTGCATTCAAAGTGCCGCATCACACTATAGGCTTACCGTACGTCTATAGGCTACCTATCGTAGGCCTATTGTCAGTCAACGAACTCTCAGATATGACTCATATATGTAGGTATCACAGCGTCGCAGGCTCGCAGCTAACATTTATTTGTTGCAATTAGCTTATTGTGTTCATGGCGACCTTTAAGCATGTAGTGACCTGTAGTCCATACAAATGCATGAATCATCTTTTAAAATTTTCGAAAATAATTTTTTAAATAAATTTGATTATCGTTTTGCAGACAGCAAAAACCGATTATCGTTTTCAAAATTCATGATCAGAATTTCAATTATCGTTTAAATCTCTGATCCTCAATAAATGGTCTGAGAAGTGGTCTTATCACGCACAAACACACACGCGCGCACGCACACACAAACACTATCAATGCAACGTTGCATTTTCAGTAGTTAGACCACTCCCGACTCCATGTTAGTGGAGTGGCCTTCCTCCTGATCCGTGTGTCCTTCCGACTGAATGGTAGATACACCTATAGATCCCCAAGACATGAGAATTGCTGTGTGTGGCAGATGCTGGAATATAAGAGCGTAACATCAGCATTTATAAGACTTATTTGAAGGTACTGCATTAAAATGTTCTGATCGTATGAATGAAAGTTTATTTGTTTAATAAATCATCTGTCTACTTCCTTGGAAGCATATTGATCAGCTGCTGCCTCTTTGCTTTTCTTATCTGCGATGATCATATGTTAATGGTACACAGTGGATCATTGTAAATATATGTTGTACTTTGCTGTGTTGTTTACACCAGGGGTGGATCCAGGGGGGGGGAGGCAATCCAGCCATGGCTCCCCATTTAGAAATTTCTTTATTTTTGACCAGCTATTCTGGCTAGGAAAGTTGATGTGCCCCCCCACCCCATGAGTAATTCCGTAGGCCCTGTATCCGCCCTTGGTTTTACACCACTTCTTTGTTGTTCTGATCATCCTCTTCTTTATTCATTCATCATAGTGTTGCCTTTTTTCCTATCTACATATCATATCCTTTTAAACGGTGTTTCCTACCTGTTGGAGTTTCTGCAGTTGTTGGATTGTAGCTGAACACAGCATAACAGTCGTATGTGTGCTTCACTATATATCTGTCTGACTAAGACACAAGGAATGTTGATAATAGCGAAATTAAGATTCACAGCATAACTAAGTGACTTCTCAGTGATGCGCATCTACGCTGGTGCCCTGCTTCTTTTATAAATAATAAAAACAATGATTATCAGGCAATATCAAGGCTATTATTTTGATAACAGTTATCGAAGATGTTTTCATGATTAAACTTCTTCCTTCTCTTTCAGATCTTCCTGTCTGGCGATGATGGAGGTTCCGATTCACTTTACCTGGAAAGACTTACGAACGACTGTCCAAAAAACAAGGTCTGTCTACATGCACATCTTTTCCCGTTTACTACGGTCCAACAATTGGGGTCTTTTTTCTATTGGATTGTATGTACACTTGTATCTGTATTTTAGTAATATGCGTGTGTATGTATATTTGCGTGCATTAATGTATGCATGCACGTACGTAATAATACGTGTGTATGTTTATGTATACGAGCATATGTATGTACGTATGTATGTGTATATGCATGCCATGCATGTGCTTATGCATATATAAATATGTGTGTATGTATGTATATATGTATATAATTGTGTGTATGTATATGCATTTGTGTATGTATGTATGTATGCATGTATGTATGCATGGACGTATGTATGTATGTGCATGTGTGTATGTATGGGCATGTTTGTATGTATGTATGTATGTATTCATTCATTCATTCAAGAATTTATATAGCGCTTCTTCAAGGCGACTACTCAGAAGCGCTCCCGACTCTAGCACGGCAAAAAAGGACAGTTTTGAGTTTAGTAAAAAATGTTCCAGTAATAACCCCAGCAAGTAGACGTAGTTCCTGTGGAAGCTCATTCCACACAACTGGGCCGATCACAGAAAAGGCTCTATGCTGCATCGTTGCAGTTCGTGCAAAAGGGACCAATAGCAATCCCTTCTGTGCAGAGCGGAGGGGGCGGTGGTCTAGGATACTAGTGGAGCAACAAAGCTCTTGCAAGTACTGTGGGGCGATTCCAAGCTGGCATTGCCTAACTAGGGCAGCGATCCTAAATTCAATGCGCTGCCGAGTAGGAAGCCAGTGTAATGTCTCCAGCATATAGCTGGACACATGATCAAATTTAGGGATGTGTCCAATTAAACGTGCTGCAGAGCGTAAGACTCTGTTTAAGCACATTATTCGATTGGATGGGAGGCCAGAGTAGAGTGACGAGCAATAGTCAAGACGGGAAGTAATGAAGGAATGGACCAGAGTGGTGACAGCACTAGATGTCAGTGAACGAGCAATTGTGCGAAGCTGACGCAATTGATAGTAGCAGTCTCGAGTAAGTCGGTGAATGTGAGGAGCAAATGTGAGCTCTTGGTCCAACAGGACACCAAGGTCACGGACCGTATTTGAGAAAGTGTAAGTGGGGAATTCAGTCACAAGTGCATCGAAGTCAATTTTAGCAAGTTGCTTACGATTGCCCAGCCAGATAAATTTAGTCTTAGTTGGGTTTAGGCGCAGTCGGTTAGATGACATCCATGTTTCTAAGGCAGTTAAGGTCTCACTCATGTCCCGGACCACTGATATGGCGCTAGACGATAGGCAATGCTTGTACGCTTGTACATCATCAGCATAAAGCTGACCCAAAACTGCATGTGTTGTAAGAAGAGATGCAAGATCAGAAGTATAAATTATGTACAGAATCGGACCAAGGACAGATCCCTGCGGCAGGCCATGTTGGGCAGGGACCCATGCGGACCTGGTAGAACCATGGACCACACAGAGAGAGCGGTCATATAGAAAAGAGGTTATCCATTCAAGAAAGTTACCAGTCAGACCAAACGAAACATTCAATCGTTCTAATAAAATCTCATGGTCAACAGTATCAAATGCGGCACTGACATCGAAGAGAGCCAACAGTGTGAGTTGGCCCCTGTCGATTGCCCCGTAGATGTCTGAAAGTAGACGAAGAAGCAGCGTCTCGGTTGAGTGATGCTTTCTGAAGCCAGATTGATTAGGCGGGAGTAGTTTTTTCTCCTCTAAGTATGCAACGAGCTGCACAGCAACCAACTTTTCGATGATCTTTGATAGGAAGGATACGTTCGCTATAGGTCTATAGTTCGCTGGGTCAGATGAGTCAAGTCCATCACTCTTCAGAATAGGTGTCAGGATGGATCTCTTCTGCAGTGAAGGCAAAATGCCTTCAACGAGAGAGCGATTGCAGAGGGTTGTGAGAAGGGGGAGAAGAATATCCAGGAATTCATGGAGTAGAAAAGTAGGAAGAGGATCCAATTCACACGACTTTGGTGGTGAGGAGAGGATTACGCGGCGTAGTTCCTCGCTGGTGACAGGATGTAGTGTAGACAAGCGGTAGTCGGTTGGAGGGTGATGAGGGGGCGGAGAGCTGGCAGTTGCTTGACGGATGTCTTGGATTTTGGCATTGAACGAAGCGAGGAAGTCATCTGCCGTGAAGGATTGAGAATCGCGGGGACATGTATGTATGTATGTATGTGCATGTATGTATGTATGTGCATGTATGTATGTGCATGTATGTATGTATGTATGTACCGTATGTATGTATGTATGTATGTATGTATGTATGTATATACAAAGAGCATAATGATGGGAATCATGGAGGGAGTGGGGAGAAGGGGAAGACCATGCAGAGAATGGTTGCAGGACATAGAAGAGTGGTGTGGGATGAATGCGCAGGAGCTGACACACCGAGCACGGGACAGGGAATCATGGAAGAGAGTAGTCAAGTGCGCAGTGGACACCTACAGGCTGTCAGCCCATGGACAATGAAGAAGATGCATGTACATGTATGTATTAAATAATGAATAAAACGATTGATGTTTGAAATAAAATGATGGATTGATTGATTGATATATACCGGGATATATGATGTAGGTTTGGGTGTGTAGATGGGTATATTTATATATTTGTGTGTATGAATGTATATGTGTATGCATGTATGTATGACATTGTATGTGTTTGTATGTATGTATGTGTGCATATGTATGTCCATGTTGGGCACTAAATATAGTACATTGCTTTTGTATATTGTAATAAAAGTTGTCAGCAGCAAGCTGATTTTTCCTGGAGTCTGTGACTGTCTGATACAATTTTCCAGGAGTCTCCATGTGCCTTTCTGTCTGATCAGAACTCCATGGAACGTATTCTGTTCGGTTCCGCTTTGATGAAAGCAAATTTCTTTATTTCTTGCTGGAGAAGATAATGCATTGTAATGAATTCAGATATAAAAGAACCTACCTCAGGAACATTAGAAAATCATGCAGCTGTTCGCTCATTGATATTTATGTGCAGAGTGGGTGGAGATTTAAAAAATCATGTGTATTCCTAATTGGAATCATAATTACAGTTGTAATGTGAAATCTATGTGAATTACAGTTGAATAATGGTCACTGAAGCCTTTGCTGGTGTCAGCATGAGTACATGCCAATTACATGAAAGATTAACCTGTGAACCGCCACCATTTGTGTATTAAAAACCAGCGCGGATGTCATTGTAATGGGAAAGCATTAAAGCAATGGTGGGTACTGTTAAAGAGAAAATGGGGCACTGATGAGTGATGACAGTGATTGTGGTGGTAAGGGTAGTAATGAGGGTGACAGTGAGTGGGCGATGACTGTTTGTTATGAAGCAACAGATTATTATATAAAGCTGTGAGTTTCATTGTCATTCTATGGAAAATGTTGTATAGTTTGAAGTAATTCACTTCAATTTTGTTTAACTGTCTAATTATCGGCAGTCATGTGATGCTGAACATTTTATGCCCATCTCAGTTCCTGTAAGTGTCTAGTGCATATTTTGATTTAGTGTTTTCAAGTTACAGGAACCATTGTGGATGGACCAATCTCTCATCTGCCTTGTTATGTAGCTATCCAGTGGCTTGTTAGGCCGAGCAAATATTCCGTCCTCCTACAAATGGCCTTTTAGTGCCAGTAATGGTATACTCCTATCCATTCCCGTTCTCATGAGTACCGGTATACGTCTGTCTGCTCAGTCGTGACTGCATCAGTGCTTGTCTGTTGCAGTGTGTGTGTGTGTGTGTGTGTGCGTGTGCGTGCGTGTGTGTGCTGTGTGGATAATTGTCTGGGACTTTGGCGCAAATGTCTATGCATATAAAAAAATGGTGGAGAATTTTTAGAAATTGACTGAAAACACACAGAAATGCCATGGTTTTACTGTTCTGTATTAAACGAGACAGTCAGATTCATTGAGGGGCATGCATGTGCCACTATTTAGAGTTGATGCCCAGCTATGACCCTTATGGGTGTTTGCTCTTTGACATGCTGGATCCATGAACCAAGGGGTCATATAGTTTTTAAATCGCCACCATGGTAGAAAATCATTTCCAGATTTCTGCTCCATCTCCATCTTTGCCCCTAGCCAACTCAATACTAATCAGTATACACTGACCGTACATACACTGGGTGGGAAGATGAGCCGACAGGGGAGAGAGAGAGAGAGAGGTCTGGTCACTCACTTCAATTACAATATGCCATGGATAGGAAAATGAAGTCCTCAGCAATTCAGAACCATGGATCAAGGCCGTAGCTAGGGGGTGTTTGGGGTGTTTGAACACCCCCCGAAATGGAAAATGTAAAAATAAAAGAATGCATTTACCAGCACATGATGCAAAAAACATGAAATAAAACCATGAAAACACCACCCGAAATGTAAAAATTAAAAAATTGAATTAATTGGTGACATTTCCTGAAGATTTCGGCCGGATGACCTAAAAAAGGTCCATTTTTTTCGGACGGGAAACTGAAGAAACACTCCCCGAAATCAAATCCTGGCTACGGCCTTGCTATGGATGGATGCAAGCCTCTTGGTTAGGTTTAGTGCCTGCTATTCATTTTATTTGATGAGCGCAATGAATGAGATTGCAAGGGTTAAAGTGTATGAGATCAGGTATACATGCAGTAACAATTTGAAGCTCACATCCAAGCAAGTGAACAGGTAAATTTGCAATGAATCAATAAATTGCTCTTTAATGTGGTAGAATGTGTATGCAAACAAATCAAACATGCCACTTATGAGACTTTTCCACGCTTATATCTTAAATATTCACTCTTTTCTGGTTCAAATAATTACGCTAATAATTTAGTTACATAGTATGCTGTCCGCAAAGTATTAAGATGCTGTAAATGAATAACTATTAACATGATGTAAAAATTACAAACTGTATATATATATATATATACAGCCTATGGCGAAGTTAAAATGACCTTATGCTAGAGGCCATACCAAGTACCCTTAATATACAAAAGTATACAACTGAATACCATAGTGTGACACCGTACATGACTAAATTGTCATCATCATTGTGCAATTATACTTGAATCTGTATGTGGCTGTAAATGCCATTCGGGTATCCACCGAATGAGACACTGTGCATATTGTATCCAGACACTTTGAACATCTCCACCATAGATTGAGTCTCCACATGTATGCTTGGGCCTGCCATGAATCACTCTTCCAGTTTACCATACATTTGTTGCTACCTGTGACATAACATTAAATATCATAATCATAATCTCCAAACTTCTAAAGCACCACTCAAATGCCAAGCGCAGGGCACCAGCTTATTCACGAGCCCTAAGCACAGAGTATCCAAACAAGCTATAGCACCCGATTTACTAGTGGGACGAGGTGGTGTAGTGGTGGCGTCGTTGCCTTGAAGCCGGAAGGTTCGAGGTTCGAATCCACCTCAAGTCGCCGCGTAGGGACCTTGGGCAAGTCCTTCACTCGCAATTGCTCAGCGTTTTGGCGTGAAACTCCGATGCAGTGTCCGCTCTGCAGTCGGGAGCGGCCTCTGAGTAGAGAGCTTGAAGGAGCGCTATAACAAGTGCACATACAAACAATACTCATGTGAATTTGAGTATGTATGTATACTGGAATTACATATTTCTGTGCATTGCCAATGGTCATGGTTCTCATCTTTTCCAGCGTGATAAGACTGCCTGATGATTTCCCGATTAATATTTTCGTCTGCCAGTGGAACGTCGTCCCCAAGGTAAACTATAGCGAAGATGTCTGGATGGACGCAATTACTGCCATCGATCGACTGTGTGGTGCCTCTGTTTGCCAAAAGAAAATGGAAGTCTTGCAGTCTTCATATTATATAGCGAGTTTATTACTTTTGAGATTCTTATCACAACGCTTCTTTGGATCCTCGTATACTCTTCTGAAATTGTTATTTCTCGTTGGTGGTCGGTTTTTGTCGATCGAAGAAGCTTCGATCGAAAGTCATTTGTTCCACGTCAGTCAGAACCGAAATTGTTTTCTTTGAGGTGGAGACAGAGGGGCGATGGCATCGATTTTATTGTTGTCTGGCAGTGCTATGGGGCATTTGTAGGCAGTTATTGGTCAGAAGGTGGTGCCTTCGGTAGGGTGGGGGGGGGGAGTGATTGGTTCGTTGTTATCCGACGTTCTGACTGTCACACGCTTAGCTGCTGGTGGTGAGAAGTGTTTTAGGTCAGACACTTTGCCGATGATTTAAAGATAATTTCTGAACTGCTTGGGGCATTCTTCTTCAGCCGCCTCTGCACTGTTCGTCTGTCTCAGAGGGAGCAGCGTAAACGTCGTGCCAGATGGGAAGTGGGAAAACTGGCTGGAGGGCCACAGAGCCAGAGGGTAACTTCGTCGGCTCAGCGGGTGATGGTGGCGGCTGGTGGTGGATTGCAGTTGTGGTATGTCGTCACTGAAGAGGTCGGTCGGGACTAGCTGGTGGTGGTGGTGGTGGTGGTGGTGGAGGAGGAGAAGGACCTTGTCTCTGGGTGATGTGCCACAACAGATGCAGAAGCTGTCTACCTCCTCCTCCTCTGCCCCTTCCCCATCTTCCCCTTCCCCATCAATCCATCTGCTATTTATTCACTGGTGTCATTTTTATTATTATTATTCGTATTATTTTTGTGCAGTTGTTCATCTGTTCAGTGTGTTTTTATACATCCCTTCTAAACTGATTTGCTTAGGACATATATTTTGACTTATTATATTAGTCAGGTATTTTTTTAGTGATTATGTTATATATGTATAAATATACATATAATTCATCATTAAGATTTATGTGTGTGTGTATATATATATATTTATATATAAGTTATATATACACGGTGAACGGGAAAAAACGAACCTCTTCCATAAATAAAGAAATTTATACCAAACATATAAAAATATTATTGAGAATTAGACTATTTTATTCCCAGCTATAAACTTAACTAGTTTTTATAATTATACTCTTTTCCAGTTAAAACTTTAAATGTTTCAAAACTTTCAAACAGCATATAGAGCGACTGAACTAACAGAGGTCAGCAAGCAGGCACGACTTGAGTGATCAAGGCAGTTGTTGATGCGCTATCCAGCAAACTTAGCCTACACCTTAATCCCGTGGACTATAAAATCAGGTCTGTGATGCAAGAAATAGTTTACAAGAAAAGGTACGTGATGTCGGAGAACCATGTCAGCGTATAATGCAGGAATGGGACGAATCTGATCAAGCTGTGATCAATTCAGCAATTAGTCAGTGGCAAGCGCATCTATGTGCTTGTGTTGAGGCCGAATGAGGAATTTGTTAGTACACATTATATAGCTAACAAATTATATTTATCTGATTATTGTCCTTTAAATTAAAACTTCTCCATATTTTATATTAAAATGTACAAATTATTACACAATTATTGTAGCAATAGGAGAGATTCGTTTTTTCCGTTCACCGTGTATATATTTAAAATTACATACCGGTATGTAGTTTGATCATGATTAGTTTTAAGGTATTTGGGCTTCTATGTGTTGCATTGTCTTTGTCGAATTTTGATGTTGTTCAGTTTTTTAATCTGGTTAAAATTATTTGATTAATTTCATACGTGTCATGTGTTCGTTCGTTAATTTTTTTTATCTAAAAGTTGTTTATATATAAGTTTAGTTTGTGATGTTTAGTTTGTTACGCGTGTTGCCACTCGTTGCATCTGAATTAGTTTTAGGTGTATTGTTTCAGTGTCACTATAGTAGACGTGAGTTAGTTTGCCCCAATCCAATTCCAACCTTTCAGAATTAAAGGTATACCTTTACCACTTGCACCGTTTGCTAACACATACATACAGTGAATACACTAACCCTATTACATGCTCTTTCATAGAAAGACGTATGTGGCTAGGCAGAGGACTTTTCCAAAGAGACAACCAGAATACATTGATATGCTGAGGCTGAACAAATGAAGGTGTGTGCTCTTCATACTAATAGCTGCTTGTTGGGGTTAGCTGAAGGGGCTGGTCTTCTCATTGTGCATTTCCCCCCATCATCACCCCCGTTCCCCCCCCCCGACGCCCCCCCCCCCCGTTCAGTGTACTTCCTGTTATAATTGTACATGTGTGATCTAGGTGTGACCATGTGACCAGGCATTGACTTTCTTTGAGAATGCAAAGACAATGTTTAGAGCAATGTTCTCATCATTAGCAGCAGATCAACTGCTTCTTCACTGAGGCTGCTTTCATTCATAATAATCTGATATATGGTCGACTGCGTTAATACCAGCCATCTTGGAACTTTTTTCTCATTGGCCAACATTAATATGCTTGGAATGCTGTGGCTTAGTTAAAACTGTAGGATTAAATAGTTAAGTTCTGCTTCTAATTACATACGGGTTGCATTGGGTTCCCACGCTAAGTCACATTGAGTTTAAAATCCCACAGGTTGGCTGATCTATTATAACTAACTGTCTGTCAGTCTGTTCTTCATCCAAATTTAAGGAGATTTGTGCTTCAGTGTAATCGGAATCTGGTTGTGGAAGTTAGAATGGATATTACATTCAATTTGCCACCCATGGTATTCTGGTTGTTCCCTTCACAATGCACTTTCCTCTCTCATCTTAAGACAGTTTTATTTTACCGTGCTGTGGTTGGGAGCGCCTCTGAATAGTCCCCTTGAAGAGGCGCTATATAAATGCATATAATGAATGAATGAATGAATGAATGTTAGATGATCGTTTGTGCTGTGGTTGGCTCCTCTTCGTTCTGGAACATACTGCCAAGCAGCTTAAGACATGAGTTTCGTGCACTTTCTCCGCCTTTATTTCATCAACAATAATAGAACATCATCATGGGTAGAACACCATCATGGGCAGAACACCATCATGGATAGAACACCATCCTGGGTAGAACACCATCATGGGTACCCCAGATATTTCTGCAGGAGGGGCAAAACAAATTGGTAATGGTTAAATTTTTTAGCAAGAGCTTGAAAAATTCAAAGCAGGAAATTTGAAATTTAGGGGTATTTTGCACAAAGGTTTCAAAATGTACGTTTCTCAGCTTCACTTTGTCTACCATTAGTGCTTTAGTGCAAGAAAATTTGCTAATAACCAAAAAGTAATAGTTAAAAATATGGGGGGTGTCAATTTTCCAGGTGTGGCAAGTGCCCCCTCTTGTCCATATGTGCAGGCGCCCATGAACACCATTCTTTTTGATACCATTCTATTCGATTTCGTCTAATTTTATTCATTCACGTTCTATTCGATTTGATCAAATTCTATTCAATCACATTCTATTCGATTTGATCAAATTCTATTCATTCACATTCTATTCAATCATGTTCTACTCAATCATGTTCTATTCAATCATGGTCTGTTCAATCATGGTCTATTCAATCATGGTCCATTCAATCATAGGCGGAGACCTGGGCCGAGAATTGGGGGGGGGACGGAAAGACACGAGATTTTCCGGAAAATTTTGAAAATTTCTGACAACCGGCGAAATCTCGAAAAAAAAATATTTTCGCCGCCAAAAAAGTTGATGACCTTTTTTTAGTCATCCACCCAAATCTCGACGAAATTTTCTATTTTCACCAAATTTTCGCCGCCCCAAAAAAGTTGATGACCTTTTTTTTATTTAGTCTTGACGCCCAACGATTGGGGGGCGGGGGGGACAAATGCATGGGCCGTCCCCCCAACACTTTTATTGGGGGGACCGTCCCTCCCTAGGTCTCCGCCCATGCATTCAATCATGGTCTATTCAATCATGTTCTGTTCTTGCAGGATCAAAGCGCTGAGTTGAGCTCCCGTAGAGGTTCTATACCAGTGTGTACGTTATGATTAAAGTCATGATTTAATATCTAGGTATTTGGGTGGATGTGTTTGCTTTTCAAAAGCTGGAGGGAAGTTGCTGATGATGCATGGTCATTTATCCATGAGGATATATATTGTGAGTCCGTGTTTGTCTCGGTGATGATGTCATTCAATGGAGGTTAGCGTTTGGCAGCTGGGGTTAAGTTAATCGTTTGATTCATGGCACCAAATGGTATGGCACGTCGTGGGCATCATAAATACCCCATGGAGGGGTGTGTGTGGATGGATGGGGGAAATTACCCGTCCAGCTGAGAGCAAGAACCTGCACTGTATCACTTTACAGAAACTTGGAAATTAGTCTGAGACTGAAAGAAAGGATGTACGGCGGCTAGGGCGCTGTAAGTCATAACACACAAGGGGTACATCAAAGGGCTTTGTGTCTGTTGCCTGGCAACTGCATCAGCAGCCTCTTGTTCCCTACCGTTCCGTAGTTTTTAATTAAAAGAAAACCTGGCCACAGGTGCAAACGATGCAGGCTTAATGAATCCTGACGCAGGATAAACAGAGCGGGGTGGGAAGGGGTTGGGGAAGAGGGGTTCACAGCAGAGCAGAGGAGCAACTAAATCTTCCAGCAGCGGTAGAGGGCGACGGCTGCTTGAAGGACAAAACTCTGTTAAGTGCTCTCACCATCGTTGATGATGCTACAAATCACTTGTCGGCCGTTTAGCTGGGCTAAGGAAGTCAACTGTGTTAGCATCCCAAGCGCCAGCAGAGTTCAATGAGGTCTAAGAACACTGCTGCTGTTGTAGGATATCCGTAAGAGCGGAGACGGGAGGAGGGGGGGGGGGGCTTCAGAGACGACCCCAAAGATGCATGGGTCAGTATGCAAATGCATGCAAAAGTATATAGCCTCATATTTGAAACTTGCTAAGCCTGTAAATATTCTCCTATTATCATCATCATCCTTGTCGTCGTCGTCATCATCATCATCATCATCATCATCATCATCATCATCATCATCATCATCGTCGTCGTCGTCATCGTCGTCGTCGTCGTCATCATCATCATCGTCAGTTCCTGACGCCAGCCACTATGCAGTGATCTGTAGGAAGAAACTACGTCCATTGTCCTTTGTTGTGTGTTAAGTCCATTGTTCCCGTTAGTGTCAGTGTAACATGTCCTCATTTCTAATTGATTCTATCCAGCACAACTATCTCTTTGTCGTCGTCATTGGCCCTTCTTTCCGTTTCCTTTCAATCTTTCAAGTATAGTGCGTTGGAGATCAACTGTCAACTGACATTCTCGCTATATATAGGTGTCCAAACTGTCAGAGTCTTCTTCATCGAATGCGGACTGTCCAGCAGAGTTGTTTTCATACATATATATAATTATGAGCTTGTCTATATATACATATACAAATTATACATATATATATATAAGCTTGTCTAATGTCATCGCTTCTCGTCTTCTGCAGTATAGTACTGAAATCCATGCGATCTTCCGTATATATATATATGATTAATTATAGCCAACCCATTTCTGTTGTAGCAATTCTTTTCTCATCTTGTTTTCGCATTCTCCAACATTTCTGGGAGCGCATCTGAGTAGGTTTCTTGAAGAGTGGCTATATAAATTCTCAAAATGAATGAATGAATTTTGATCCATATTGGAAACATATTAGCCTAATATGTAGGAGTTGATGATTCTGCATTTCGCCCAAGATTAAAAATATGGCGAAAGCCTAATTTGTTCTGCTCAAGCCATTAACTTTGTATCATTATTAATGTCCTTACTATTATTAATCTCCACATCTCCAGCTATATGCGTGACGTTCCCCACTGGCTCCCACTCAAGCAGCGAAAGACAGTTTTATTTGGCCGTGCTGAGGTTGGGAGCGCCTCTGAGTAGCCCCCTTGAAGAGGCGCTATATAAATGCATCTAATGAATGAATGAATGAATGAATGTTAGATGATCGTTTGTGCTGTGGTTGGCTCCTCTTCGTTCTGGAACATACTGCCAAGCAGCTTAAGACATGAGTTTCGTGCACTTTCTCCGCCTTTATTTCATCAACAATAATAGAACATCATCATGGGTAGAACACCATCATGGGCAGAACACCATCATGGATAGAACACCATCCTGGGTAGAACACCATCATGGGTACCCCAGATATTTCTGCAGGAGGGGCAAAACAAATTGGTAATGGTTAAATTTTTTAGCAAGAGCTTGAAAAATTCAAAGCAGGAAATTTGAAATTTAGGGGTAATTTTGCACAAAGGTTTCAAAATGTACGTTTCTCAGCTTCACTTTGTCTACCATTAGTGCTTTAGTGCAAGAAAATTTGCTAATAACCAAAAAGTAATAGTTAAAAATATGGGGGGGTGTCAATTTTCCAGGTGTGGCAAGTGCCCCCTCTTGTCCATATGTGCAGGCGCCCATGAACACCATTCTTTTTGATACCATTCTATTCGATTTCGTCTAATTTTATTCATTCACGTTCTATTCGATTTGATCAAATTCTATTCAATCACATTCTATTCGATTTGATCAAATTCTATTCATTCACATTCTATTCAATCATGTTCTACTCAATCATGTTCTATTCAATCATGGTCTGTTCAATCATGGTCTATTCAATCATGGTCCATTCAATCATAGGCGGAGACCTGGGCCGAGAATTGGGGGGGGACGGAAAGACACGAGATTTTCCGGAAAATTTTGAAAATTTCTGACAACCGGCGAAATCTCGAAAAAAAAATATTTTCGCCGCCAAAAAAGTTGATGACCTTTTTTTAGTCATCCACCCAAATCTCGACGAAATTTTCTATTTTCACCAAATTTTCGCCGCCCCAAAAAAGTTGATGACCTTTTTTTTATTTAGTCTTGACGCCCAACGATTGGGGGGGGGGGGGACAAATGCATGGGCCGTCCCCCCAACACTTTTATTGGGGGGACCGTCCCTCCCTAGGTCTCCGCCCATGCATTCAATCATGGTCTATTCAATCATGTTCTGTTCTTGCAGGATCAAAGCGCTGAGTTGAGCTCCCGTAGAGGTTCTATACCAGTGTGTACGTTATGATTAAAGTCATGATTTAATATCTAGGTATTTGGGTGGATGTGTTTGCTTTTCAAAAGCTGGAGGGAAGTTGCTGATGATGCATGGTCATTTATCCATGAGGATATATATTGTGAGTCCGTGTTTGTCTCGGTGATGATGTCATTCAATGGAGGTTAGCGTTTGGCAGCTGGGGTTAAGTTAATCGTTTGATTCATGGCACCAAATGGTATGGCACGTCGTGGGCATCATAAATACCCCATGGAGGGGTGTGTGTGGATGAATGGGGGAAATTACCCGTCCAGCTGAGAGCAAGAACCTGCACTGTATCACTTTACAGAAACTTGGAAATTAGTCTGAGACTGAAAGAAAGGATGTACGGCGGCTAGGGCGCTGTAAGTCATAACACACAAGGGGTACATCAAAGGGCTTTGTGTCTGTTGCCTGGCAACTGCATCAGCAGCCTCTTGTTCCCTACCGTTCCGTAGTTTTTAATTAAAAGAAAACCTGGCCACAGGTGCAAACGATGCAGGCTTAATGAATCCTGACGCAGGATAAACAGAGCGGGGTGGGAAGGGGTTGGGGAAGAGGGGTTCACAGCAGAGCAGAGGAGCAACTAAATCTTCCAGCAGCGGTAGAGGGCGACGGCTGCTTGAAGGACAAAACTCTGTTAAGTGCTCTCACCATCGTTGATGATGCTACAAATCACTTGTCGGCCGTTTAGCTGGGCTAAGGAAGTCAACTGTGTTAGCATCCCAAGCGCCAGCAGAGTTCAATGAGGTCTAAGAACACTGCTGCTGTTGTAGGATATCCGTAAGAGCGGAGACGGGAGGAGGGGGGGGGCTTCAGAGACGACCCCAAAGATGCATGGGTCAGTATGCAAATGCATGCAAAAGTATATAGCCTCATATTTGAAACTTGCTAAGCCTGTAAATATTCTCCTATTATCATCATCATCCTTGTCGTCGTCGTCATCATCATCATCATCATCATCATCATCATCATCATCATCATCATCATCATCATCATCATCATCATCATCATCATCATCATCGTCGTCGTCGTCATCGTCGTCGTCGTCGTCATCATCATCATCGTCAGTTCCTGACGCCAGCCACTATGCAGTGATCTGTAGGAAGAAACTACGTCCATTGTCCTTTGTTGTGTGTTAAGTCCATTGTTCCCGTTAGTGTCAGTGTAACATGTCCTCATTTCTAATTGATTCTATCCAGCACAACTATCTCTTTGTCGTCGTCATTGGCCCTTCTTTCCGTTTCCTTTCAATCTTTCAAGTATAGTGCGTTGGAGATCAACTGTCAACTGACATTCTCGCTATATATAGGTGTCCAAACTGTCAGAGTCTTCTTCATCGAATGCGGACTGTCCAGCAGAGTTGTTTTCATACATATATATAATTATGAGCTTGTCTATATATACATATACAAATTATACATATATATATATAAGCTTGTCTAATGTCATCGCTTCTCGTCTTCTGCAGTATAGTACTGAAATCCATGCGATCTTCCGTATATATATATATGATTAATTATAGCCAACCCATTTCTGTTGTAGCAATTCTTTTCTCATCTTGTTTTCGCATTCTCCAACATTTCTGGGAGCGCATCTGAGTAGGTTTCTTGAAGAGTGGCTATATAAATTCTCAAAATGAATGAATGAATTTTGATCCATATTGGAAACATATTAGCCTAATATGTAGGAGTTGATGATTCTGCATTTCGCCCAAGATTAAAAATATGGCGAAAGCCTAATTTGTTCTGCTCAAGCCATTAACTTTGTATCATTATTAATGTCCTTACTATTATTAATCTCCACATCTCCAGCTATATGCGTGACGTTCCCCACTGGCTCCCACTCAAGCAGCGAAAGACAGTTTTATTTGGCCGTGCTGAGGTTGGGAGCGCCTCTGAGTAGCCCCCTTGAAGAGGCGCTATATAAATGCATCTAATGAATGAACGAATGAATGAATATTGTCCTTGTTATTATTATTATTATTATTATTGCAAATATTGCCAATTTATTAAGTACTGCACCTAATGTCCAGGTATCAATCGATGACACTGCGTTTATCCATGAGTGAAGTATTTGCTCAGGTGATCTGTAACCTTGTCAGGAAATGTTAAAACTTATTAAAGTCTCAATGTCCATCAGCAAACTCTTCTAGATAGAGCTACGTTGTCCTACACTGGGCTTAAGAGAATATTCATCTGGACTCTAATCATAATTGTGCTCAATGTAGGACACTTTCCCACGAATTAGGATGCTCGGTTGTGCTCCTGGGTCTAACAAGAAAGACCATAATAATATAGCTTGGTCTTTAGTTGCAGTCAACATAGAAGCCAGGATAGGACTGCAGAAAGCGCATGTCAATTAGGATTTGCCAGGCAGTCTCTGCCGAATTGAAAGACCGTTTTAACAATGTTGAAGGCATGATGTTACATTGTGAATATACAAGGTGGATGAAGACCATTAGTAGAATTTGTTCTGCAGATCAAGGATACCTGGGGCTAGGGTTTCCAGATACATCGATGGTCTAAAAAGGTCACAAGAAACGCAAATGTATTCGATGCAGGAAAATGCATTGAATGTTTCGATCAGGAGTCAGAGGTCTCCTCAGTATATTCAAAAATTAAAACTTTGACCAATGAATCTCTTAGACAATTCATAGATACATTGTTTGTAACATTACTCAGGTCAATGACCAGAACTGTCTGAAAGAATTAGAGCAGAATTATAAAAAAGTAAGTGTGCAGACTGAGCCATTAGCCTTTGGGGCCTGCGGGGTTCAGAGCATAGGCGTAGGAGGCGGGGTCCATAGGGGGCAAATGCCCCGAAATTTCGGGCAAATGTGTTTTGGCCAAAGCAGGCATGGGTGGACAAACTTTTGTTAAACTTTTTTCGGGCAAACAGGCATAGGAGGAATTTTTTCGGGCACACAGGGGGTAAAACAGCTACATTTTCAGAAGATTTGTACAAAATGACTAAAAAAAGAAAAAGGTCGTCAGTTATTTCGGCTGGGAAATAATCAGTGATTTCGGCTGGAAAATCGGAATGACTAAAAAATGTCATCAGAAAATTTGGCCAAGGAAATGACAAATGTCGGTGACTCGCAGACAGCCCCAAAAAATTTTGAGTTTACTTTTTGGGCAAAAGTCAAATCCTTGCCCCCTCCCCCCACTGCCGAAATGTCCCCAACGCCTATGGTTCGAAGGAATAACATGCATGTGTAAAGTCGTTTAGAACTGCCATGAAATAATTGCCAGTAGCCAAATGCAAATGAACGTACAAAGAGCCGGACGTTTTCCAGGTGTACAACTTTGCCTGCCAAGCAGAGAACATGAGGTCTAAAGGGAAGACGTCCTTCTTTTTCCCCATGTCTGACAATCGTATACACCAGGGACAGACAGACGCCACCAGAACTATTTGTTCTGCATAGCAAAGATATCCGGGGACAGACAGATGACAGGAAATAAATACCCTGTGCCCTGAGGTTGGATGAGCACGACCAGTCAAGCATGAAGTTACTCATTGCCATTGGGATGGCATGCTCAGTGTGTGTTTCAAATGCATATATTCCATTTGTAAAAAGGTATATTCCATTTGTAAAAAGGAATATTGCCTAACTATTGTAATCCCGGCAAAAGGCATATTACCGTCCTTTGGAATCTCAGTAAATCGTATGGTATCATATCTATAGATTTGTATTGTTATACAGAATACAGTACAGATTTGTATCGTATCTTATCTATAGATTTATATGGTATACAGTATACAGACATATACAGTATAGATTTGTATCGTATCATATCTATAGATTTGTATAGTATACAGTATAGATTTGTATCGTATCATATCTATAGATTTGTATAGTATACAGTATAGATTTGTATCGTATCATATCTATAGATTTGTATAGCGCCTCTGGCAGAATGACTCTTCTGCGCAACTTATCTGAGAGGGGAAAGAAATGACTTTAAAGAAGAAGACACCGATTTGGAGAAGGAGTAATTAGCTTCTAAGCCCTTAGTGATCGATTCATGGCCATTCTAAATCGAGAGACCAACCACAGCATATATTTACTATGTCCAATGTTCAGCAAGAGTAGTCCTAGTCCTGGAACAAAAACTGATCAAGATGATCAGCAGAGTGCAATAAGCGAGATGAAGATGTGGATAAAATTTAATGACGTATTATATAAGGACACCTTGAAATCCCAGTAAATGGTATATTACCTAATTTTGCAATTCATCTAATTGACTAACCATTGCAGCTAAAGCATAATTATATATTATATATTTTTTAGCTGTGGCTGGGCTGGGAGCGCCTCTGAGAAGACTTCTGGAAGAGGCGCTATATAAATTCATGAGATGAATGAATGAATGAATGAATGAATGAATGAATAAGAAGCTGAAGTTGAACAATGTGACAAGAGGGAGAGGCACACTTGGATGCAAGACGGCAGACAACTCTATTGCATTGGGATGGCATTCATGCATGCAAGGTGAAGTTACCAGGAGTTTGAGGTGTCAACTCCTTAGTCTTTCTATGGGCCAATATTCAGGCTTTCTTTTTCACCCCATTTTCACGTGGATCATGCCCTGACCCCCCAGTTGTTTTTCTATGATATTCTCATGCTGCAAGCATAAGAGTATAGAAACAACTTAGAGAATATGGATGGGGTATATATTGTGCAGGCACTTGCAGCTGATATTACCAGGGTCAATTCTATCACATATGAATTTTCCGGGGTAGAAAAAAGCCTCAGGAGAAATAGGTTGGTGTACTGTGCGGATCAACGGGTACAGGTGATAGTTAAACATGTTCAGCATATTGGTGTAAAATATTCAGAGAAAGTCAGTTCCTGGTCCAGGGCCATGCGGAAAAGTGGAGAAGGAAGAAGCACTTGCATGGAAAGCGAAGATGCTACTAATGCAAGTTTATCGCTCGGAGCTGTCGTCGCTTAGCAAGCCAGATCAGTTTTGCTTTTTTTACAGGAATCTACCCAGAGGCCGCTGTATAGACAACATTCAGGTGTGAAGCAGCGTAGATTTCTGAAACTTTTTCTCAGCTGACGAGAATTATACATCTGCATGTTGGTCATGACTGTGTGCCTGGATATTTGTTGTCCTATACTGGTATACACCCTAGGGAGGAAGGAACATAGAGTGTCCTGTACTTAAGGCACTGCCAAATTTGAGTTCTTTAGTGATCAGCTACCTGTGAGAGATTTCTCACTGCCTGTAAAGGACAACCGCAATTTCATCCCACGTATTTTATACTGAGGTGAAGAAAAATCATCCCCTGATCTTCATATGCCTAACTAACTGAATGACTGTTACTAAAGATGACATTTTCAATACTTTTTTATATTATTTTCTATATCTCTTTATGTAAGCTTACCCATGTGCGGTGTGTCACTTGGTTTTGTCATTAAACGAATATATATACAAATCCAACAGTCAAGGCTAAAGACATTCTATAGGTATTATTATTGTATTTGATAAACTGCTTTTTGTACCTGATAGCGGTGTGTCTATAAGTTTTTGTTACCATTAAACGAATATAATAATAATAATAAATGGATTGGGTATTTTATTACAATTATATACATATGTCATATGAAGCGGCGTGACATTCACATGTAGACTCCTGAGAATCAGTGAAATGCTTTTCTAGCAAATGGTAAAAATGTAAACATCTTGACAGAGCTGTCATCGTTTTGGGAAATATTTTAACATTTTAAGCAGGGGAGTGTACTAGAAGAGACTAGGAAAACAGTGCAGCTTGTCTTAGCCTAAAAGTGTTATGAAGAGTTCAGCAGTTTGTCATTATTTCTTGCGTAATATGAACAATTCATCGGTAATGTTGAGAAATTTGGGTTTATAAGAATTTAAACTCCAAGTATGAACATTTTACCATTTTACGTTTTATTTTAAAAGATCTCCAGGTAAGAACAAAGCTATCAGTTTTCAACAGCCCATACAAGAGGACTCATTTTTGCCATATCCTGATGTGTATATCTATAGGGTGTAGTCGTCAAGAGGACATTTTGAACAGGTGCAAAAATCAATTGCATGTTACATTACTTTTAACATAGAGATGACTTTACATCAAAAGTTAGCATTAGCAAAGGTATTTGTTACTTAATCTGCTGTCAAGTGTAAATTGGTGGAGAATATGAGCCGTTGTGTGTCTAGTCGGATGACTTGAGCACATAATTGGTAATGAGCAGTAGACTATAGATTGTCACCACCAGGTTGGCTTATCTGAATGATGTTGAACGTTACACAGAAGCCGACTGTCACCGCCCAGTCTTTGTTGATACTCTGAGATGAATTCGACTGCTGCTGCTGCTGCTGCTGCTGCTGCTGCTGCTGCTGATAAGCCAGCACTGGTGAGGAAGATGGAGTGTAGAATCAAGTCAAGTGGCACAAGGCCATGGAAGAGATGGCGCTCTATTCTAACCAGTGTCGGCCGGATATGCAATTACAGCAGGTCACAGCAGGGTCATGGAGTTATTCGGCAGGTGGAAGAATTAAAATGTAAAGAGGATATTATAAAATAAACTTCAAAGAATTGTTGGCAGGACATAAGGCGGGTCAAGAAAAAAAATCGGTGAGTCAAATGACGCATTCATTGATTCCAGCCAGCTAACCTGAAGATGGAAACTGCTGTCCAGAGTGGAGAGGTATGAAGCTGGAAGAAGGTCCTTTCCAGGTATCTAACTGGTAGTCTGGTATGAAGGTTGGAATTGGAAATCCATGGCTGCTGCTTATGCTGGTTGTTGATGAATACTTAGGAATATTACTGTTCTGAAAAGTCAGTCGGACACACTTTCTTTAATCGTCTCACTCCAACGTTTAGTTTTTATGCAAGTGTTGTTCTAAGCTGCCGTGAACAAACAAACGCTGATCACCGGTTCATCTAGAAAAGTAGGAAGAACAGAGAGATTTTCATAGCCACCAGCAGCAGTACGCCTTCCTTTGATCTTCGGGCTTCCATGAAGATATATCTGACCGTGCTGGAGGGGAGGAATGCCGGTTCCGTAGCCCGTGCTTGGGATCCTGTTGGTGCGGAGGAGGACTGATTGACAAGAGCAGATTTAGAAAGGAAGAAAGAAAACAGATAAAACACCCGACAGAGTTATGGGTCGCCGCCTCCACACCGAATGGACCTGCTGATACCAGCCAAGCCGGGGTTACTGCTTCCTTGCTTGCCGCTCGGTCTGTGTGCCTGCTTGCTTGCTTGCTTGCTGTAGACGCTGGCTGTGCGTTTGTTCATATCTCAACCCCATCTCACTACAGCAGTTGTCTAGCTGTGATCCTCCTGTCAGTCGCTGCTGCGGCAGACACTGATTACCTGCAGAGCGATTAACACCCGATAAAACTGTTACTCCCTTCCTGCTTTGAAAGGCTTCGACGACGGCCTAGAATACACCGAAATGTCTAGGATTCTGTCAGTCTGTGTGTTCGATATTTAGTGGTTTTTCAAATTGGATTAAGATCCGCATGAAAGCATAACATGAAAATGTTTGCAAGGCTGCAGAAAAAGTTTAGCCTATGTACAGTTGCCGGGATGGAATATACCTGGTATAGAGGTATAGAGTAAACCATTCTATCCAATTATTGAAAAATGCATATTATTGATAAATTTATACTGTAATCAAAATTTACCATGACTCTAATTGTTTTAGTGTCATAAGCAAAAAGTTCAAAGCAAGGCAGTTCGAATTTATTTAGTGACTCTAGATGTTCTTGTATGTTCTGAATATTCTAAGTGTTCTAAAACAAAAGCAGAATAAATTCACCCCCAGAGACTATATTCTGAAAGAAAATCTCCAGGGGAGAGAATGTTTCCTCCACCTACGAAATAAAGTCTCTCCCGTTGAGCGTGAAATTGGCTAAAGTCAAATAACATTTTCCGGTATAGATGAGCAGGTTAAACCATTAGTTTACATTGCTAAACTATTTAACATGAACAAATATACTTTAGCATCAGAAAATGTCTTCCAGTAGAAAATTTAAGCCAGGGGAGACTGTTTTGGGGGGGGGGAGACTTTGTATCGGGGGAAACTTTATGTCGTGACACCGGCCTAATAAAGGATAAATACAGGTTACTTTAATGAAACTATACAAAATCGTTAAGATAAAAAAAAATTACCAAATTTTATCTGGCTACAAAGGGTTGAAGATGAAAACATGAATGGATGTTTCAGTATATATTACAAACAGAATGGTCAAAAAACAAAAAGTACGCCGAATATGTTACTTTCATCTGTCGATGCCCACCCTGAAATAAGACTAACCCAATTTTTGCAAGATGGATTTTGTACTCTTCATTAACATTTTTATGGAAAAGTGTTGGTTTAGTCTTACCATGACAGCAATTACAGCCTTGTTTATGCGGTGTAGGCAATAAGTATCTGAGAAAAGCTTTTTGCTCAACGTTGGGGTTCTGACTTCTGAACCACTAATCTTGTCAATAAAGTAATGCAGAACAGTTGGTGTTATAATTGATTTTGCATGTATGCTGAATACAACACAAATAAGAAAAAGCAGCTTTGTTTCAAAGTAGGATGTGCAAAGTTCCACAAAAACTTTTTAATAGCATATTATCATCCTGGTCACAAAAATTGCTTTAAAAAATATCGTATGTATTCAGGTCTGCGTGTTATGCGTGTATATTTAAGGCGAGTATGTGTAAGTGGATATGATTGAAACCAGGATTTCTAGAATTCTGGAAAAAATTTATCGTCCATTACCGTAGTGATTATGAGCTTTCAACCGCTGAACCGGAATAAACCGCCTCTAGGCGAGAGAGGGAGACTGAGGCAGAGACAGAGAGTGACAGACAGACAGACAGAAAGAGAGAGAGAGACTCGGCTTCAGCAGCGTCTCGTTTTCCAGGTTTTGAGAGGTACGCCTTTCGTCGCTCGCTCCCTCTCTCTCTCGCTCCCTCCCACGTCATCCCTGCCTTCTTCCTGCTCCGCATTTCTCTTCTTTCTCGATGCCTCTTCCCTCCCTCCCTCCCTCCCTCCCTTGCCGCCTCCGCCTTCCTCTTCTTCCCCTTCCCTCTCCCATCACTTGTCCGGTCGTGTTCTTCCCGTGGCATATGATGTTGATTGATTAATGCCTAATAGTTTGTTGTCCTTGCATTAGGCGCTCATTAGATCCCGTCTCCATTTACTCCCCAGAGGCCGCTCGAGGCTTTTAACTGAATCTGGATTTCATTTCCAGCTTCTCCTTCAGCCCTTCAGCTTTTCCATCTAATCTAGGACAACTGCAAACATCACTTGTCTAATGATATAGCCGAAAGCGACTGATGGCGGTGTTCTAGTCATGCTGCTAATATTATCTCAATCTCAGTTTCAGGCTCAAAATATAGAGAAAATAAATATTCAAATGTTCTAACCCTTGTTTGATAATTATAGGGGCAGTGCCGCAGTATTGATGGTGATGGTGTCGTAATAATAGTGATGGATCTAGTAATAATAAAAATAATGTGGCCTTTAGGGGTACTTTTACCGACTTAGACCTTGATGAATAGGTCCAATTTCAGACAATGATATTGAAGTCACTGAGCGATCCTTTTATCTTGGATTTTTATCTTGGAGTAAAAATATTATTGTCTGCTACTTGGGCTTTTACCATACAATCTCGTAAATGCTCAAATTATGAATATCAATAATAATAATAATTATGGCAATTATAAAATGAAGAATAATAAGAATTGTACTTGGAAGTTTCGGGCATTATTCCTGGTGGATCTTTCTGCCGTGAGTAATTGCAATAATAATGCTGGCAATAATAATGCTTTCATCGTGAATATTTTAAATTGTTGGAGATCATTTCTACTACGAATAAGCAATTAAACTAAATGAATCCCTTTGACTATGTTACTATTGAGATATAAATCCTTTGTGTTTAATCATGGGAGTAATAATAATGACAGTGATGTTATTAGCAATAATAACGGGGTACACAATAATGTGGACTTGAGTAGGGACAAGGACCATTTGATCAAGAAACATGCTTACTCTATTAGATGGTATCTTAGAACCTGAGGGATTATTTATACCTCAAGTTAAAATTCACAACAATGACAGCAACAATAACAGCAATAATAGTAACACCGATCGTAATAATAATAATAATAATAATAATAATAATGATGATATTGATACTACTACTAATAATAATAGGTTAATAGCCATTCCAGAGTAACACCTCTCCCATATCCGGATATAGTTTTGAACACCTGGTTTGGTGTAGGATTGGAAATCTATTCTGATTCAATGATGGAATGTGTGATGCAATTTTGAGGTTTCTAAGATCTATCTAAATTCTAAATTACATTATTATCATTATGTATGAAGATTAAAAAAGCACAGGTTAAGATATCACACAGTTTGTATGCACCGAAAATAAAGAAAGGAGCAAAACAAATTCCATGAAGGAACCGGACAAATGTCAGGAAGGCACAAAGCAAATTCCAAGAAAGAGCAAAACAAATTTCAGGAAGGAACAAAACAAATTTCAGGAAGGAACAAAACAAATTCCATGAAGGAACAAAACAAATTCCAGGAAGGAACAAAACAAATTCCAGGAAGGAACAAAACAAAGTCCAGGAAGGAACAAAACAAATTCCAGGAAGGAACAAAACAAATTCCAGGAAGGAACAAAACAAATTCCAGGATGGAACAGAACAAATTCCAGGAAGGAACAAAACAAATTCCAGGAAGGAACAAAACAAATTCCAGGAAGGAACAAAACAAATTCCAGGAAGAATAAAACATATGTAGGACTGACACAGAGCAAATGTCAGGAAGGAATTAAACAAATTCCAGGAAGGAACAGGACAAATTCCAGGAAGGAACAAAGCAAATACCAGGAAAGAATGAAACAAATGTTGGACAAAACAAACTGGAACAGAGCAAATGTCAGGAAGGAACAAAGCAAATTGCAGGAGGGAACAAAACATATATCAGAGAGGAAAAAGACAAATGCTGGAGAAGGACAAAACAAATGTGTGGACGGAACAGCACAAATGCCAGAAAACAACAGAGCAATTGTCTGGCAGGAAGAGATCACATGCAGGGTAGCAAAGAGCAATAACTGGGGAAAACCTGATTAATTAATAACTTGTTTCATGCTAGACTAGTGACTATGTGCAACAAAGCTCCCACTGACATTGGGGGATAAAATTAACTTGTACCGCAACCTTGTGTTCCGCTTTGTTATCTTGTTTTGCATTCATAGAGGTGAAGTCGAATAAGTATGCCTACTAAGGGAATAAGACATTTTATTAAACAGCGGAATGTCATTTACAATGTTAAGGTTTGCTGTGAATGTTTCAGTTTGTGCATTGTGTCAAGGCAGTGATGATGATGACCTCAGTAATGACATATCCCCCCATGCATGCTGAGTGTTCGTTACCCCATTGTGCCTTTTGGGGCAATTTTGTATACACCTAAAGTTTAGGAGAGATTCCAGAATTTTACAGCAATGACATTTATTATAATTTTTTAAGTATCACCCACAGTTAGTAAAAGTGTTTTTCTTTCTGGAAAAATGTGAGCATTCTGCTATCAACTTTCCTGCTGAAGGCAACAGCTATACAACTCTTCTAATAATGCCCTTTCACAAGAACATTGTGAGCTATGGGCTATGAATGGCTTTGTGTTAAAGAACGACTATAAAAATTTTGAGTTTAGAACTTTAGATTGATGTAGTTGAATCACGATTTTTGCTCTCTGAACCAGTGGCATAGCCAGGAATTTATGATGAGAGGGGTTGTTTTTTTATGCCGGATGCCCTTTCTGACACCAACCCAACAGTATTACAGTAAATAAAAATGGAATAAAGTAACAAAGGAAATAAAGTAAGAAAACAATTGTTACTACAAGCAATTGTTTTGTTTTTTCTTATTTAAGTGGATAAATAACCTTTAAAATAATTTTCCCTAGGCCAATTGGGGGTTTTAACCCCGAAACCCCCCCTTGTGTACGCCACTGCACTGAACAGTTCTTTTTTACTCACAGAGATTGAATTCGGTTTGAATAATGTAGGCCTACATTTTAATTTGATTGTGTGTGATTTTTAACAGGATGATATTGTTTTTCTTTCCTATTGTGAGCGGCGTCGGTCATTCAATCTTTCGGTTTCCCTCTCTTTTTGTGCACATGAAGTTTTCACTGTCCAGTGTGACCGCTGTCATACAATGGGACAATTGTTTGACTGAACAAAGGGTAGAATTGATGCATTGGCTTGAACTCTGTCGCTTGTGATCTGCGCAGCTTTCAGCGCAGTTTTCAACTTTTGATGCGACTCATCATCATCATCGTCGTCATCGTCATCACCATCGTCGTCGTCGTAATTATTATCATCATCATCTGTCCCATGATCAAGGGGGATACAGAAATTTTTGAAGGGGGGCCAAAATTTTCGGTTTTGGGACAGGGGAAAAATTTTCGTCTTTGTCGCAGAAAAATCTGATGACCTTTTTTAGTCATACATACATGCATGATTACATAGATAATTATATACACACATACATACTCACTTGCACACATGCACACACAGATATCGTATATACAATCATCCATGCATACAGGGTGGGCCATAAAGAAGGCATTTGAGATTTGATTTGTAAATTCTAACTTCTGGCCAAGATATTGACAAAAAACCTTAGGGGTATTTTTTATGGCCCACCCTGTATAATACAAATTTGCCCACAGTACATAGTTACTGGTAAACAATGATCACAAATAAAGACTATAGCTAACTCACAAATACGTACTGGTACACACATTCATACAAATGACATACATGTATACATCTTTGCGTACATTCCTGCAATCAATAATAATTATAATGATAATAATAATAATAATATACTATAATAATAATAATAATAATAATAATAATTAATAATAATAATAAGGCATCTTATGCATGTATAGATACACCTCGGGTAAAAGAACATAATAATAATAATGACAATTTATATTGCGCCATAATGCGGCCATACCGCTCCAAAGGCGCCTCACAAGCGGCTGATCAATCAGACATACATACATGCATGCATGCAGACATGCATGCAGCGGCGCCCACAGGATTTTTTTCTTGTACGCACAGAAATTTTCGATGGAGGGGGAACAGGGAAAAAAATTTCGTCTAAGTCGCCGAAAAAACTGATGACCTTTTTTTTAGTCATCAGCCAAAATTTTACCAAAAACATACCTTTCCCATCCGCCGAAAAAACTGATGACTTTTTTTTTTAGTCATCGCGCTGTACGCACTTGCGTACGTGCGTACGTCTGCGGGCACCGCTGCATGCATGTATAACCACAAAATGACTTCTCGTGAATAAGCTGTTGCCCCGCGCTTGGCTTTCGAGTGGCGCTTTAGAAATTTCGAGGTTACTGTCACATAAACACAGACATACTTACATACTTGCCTAAATTCAGATATGTACTGTAAGCAACTTCTTTGTTCCACTAGCACTTGAAGTCTATTTCTCCTTATTTTGACTTTCTCATTGAAGTTGTGCAAGCTTTACAATTGCTCTCGTTTATGTGCGTTACATTACGCGTATGTATAATTACGTACTGTTGTTATTGATGGATCTTGTTGTTATAGCCGTCCATCAGTCATCGAACCTTCTCTGTGAGGAAAATAGTTCAAAGAAGCGCCTAATTAATAATAATAATAATAATAATAATAATAATAATAATAATTATAATTGTAATAATAATAATAACAACAGCAATAATAATAGTAATAATAATAATAATAATAATAATAATAATAATATTAATAATAATAATAACAACAACAATAATAATAGTAATAATAATAATAATAATAAGACGATTTATATAGCGCCATAGCTCAGCTGAGGCTGAAGGAAAGAGCGCTGTACACGAGATCATCACAAGTTACTGGCGATTATACGATTGTTTATAACACAGCGCCTCAACAAAGACAAGCACACGTTCAGAGACAAGTCAGACTGGCTGCCAGTCTGTAAGGACAGAAGTCACTGGTGAAGGACACTTTCCAATTTTTAATTTCTGTTTTTCTGGTGACTTAAAAAATAATGATTTTTTCATTTTGTTTTAGGTTGAGTTCTGGTCTTGCGTAAACAACTCAATTGCAGGTAAGAAAGATTAATAGTCTTTCTAAAATTCGAATTTATTCCAAGATGCTTTATCAAAGCTGGAGATTTCTTATTGCTAGTTCAGAATTCCATTTCCTAGGATGAAAGTTTAAATTTAGTTTTAAAAATCTGTACTTGTGAATTCGTTATTTATTAATGAGTAGGCTATATGCATACACGCGTGTTTATATACTAGATTCTGTGCAACGAAGTGTGATGAGCAATTGTTTAATGAATAATATGATTCCTGCTTACTTACTCTATTTGCTAACTTACTAACTTAGTTACTTACTTACAAATGCGGAACTGAGCAGAAACGTATTGCACAGCCCTTACAACATTCATGATGTAGAATGTTGTAATTGAAGATATAGCAGTTGTTGGTTCATCTTCAGTAACATTATTAGTTGGTCCACTTCGTCTCTGGAATTATCTTTCCCCTTCCCCCCCCCCCCCCCCCCAATCCCTCCGTCACGACAAGGTCAACAGAAGTTGGCGTCGTCATTCTGGAGAAGCATGTGCCTACACATATCCGTTTCTTCACAAGCGTCTTGTTTGATGGAAAATTGGAATGCTGTCGTGTAGGCACAGTAACTCCTCCCCCTTTTCCCCCTCCTCCTCTTGGGGATCAATCATCCAGAAATCACTCCCTGTTCAGTCAACCGTTGCTGCTTCATTGTGAAATGGAGAGAGACATGATGATGATGATCTGTGGGACTAGAGACATGTCAACAACAGAATCGAAATCGCTGCAGACATAAAAC
Source organism: Lumbricus terrestris (assembly GCA_949752735.1). Lineage (NCBI taxonomy): Eukaryota > Metazoa > Annelida > Clitellata > Crassiclitellata > Lumbricidae > Lumbricus > Lumbricus terrestris. Next base: position 22,844,661 of record OX457036.1, read on the forward strand.
GACGACGACGACGATGGGGGAAGCTGGGGCTTGATGGTTCGTCGTCGCAATTGGCATATCAGGATGAGACATCGATTTTCGTTCATTTGCTGTCCGCTGTTGACAGTGTATAAATTATTGGTTTCCCTCGTGGCTAATGACTATTGGCTTTCCGTCTCCAGATTCTAAGGGGTAGGGGGGGAGACGGCGCTTCGATCTGGAGTCTCCTCCTCCTCCGTGTCGCCCCTTTCAAATTTGAGTTGGTTATTTTGGTGTCGCATTGACGGACGGCGCCGCGTTTGAATTGAGTTGGGTGTATGCGGATTTGGGGAGAGGAGGCGGACAGGGGAGAATTTCGAGACATTGATGAATGATGACTTCTGCTGAATGTGTTGTTTTTAAAACTGCTTCGTCGTTTCGAAGATCATATTTCATTAGTGACGTAATGTATCTGCAGCATGGGCGGAGACTTAGGGGAGGCGACAGGGGGACTAGAGACATGTCAACAACAGAATCGAAATCACTGCAGACATAGGACGACGACGACGGGGGAAGTGGGGACTTGATGGCTCGTCGTCGCAATTGGCATCGGGACGGTCCCCTTCAAAGTTTGTGGTTGGCGATGGGCGATGCTTATATCCCATACAAATATTTCAGAAATATTTGATGAATACCATTACGGTACAAATCTCTGCAGTGTTACCCACTGTTTATCCATAATGAGCAATTCGGTTAAGATGTTAAAAGGACAGCTTAAAATGCTACCATTACAGTGTGCAAATGAAAAAAATGTAAACAATGGGAGCGGACATTTATTGGAGTCTTAAACCAGTCTCTGAGCGATGAAATCATGAGTAATTTTGTTAAGATGATAGCCTAAAAAGCTACAGTTACAGTATGCAAATCTCAAAAATTGTAAGCAATTGGGAGGTGACACTTTGAAATCTTAAACCATGACTATCAGCATTGAAAAATGAGCAGTTTTATTAAGGTCACAGTTTAAAAGTCTACCACTACAGTATCGAAATTCAAAAAATTTGAACAATGGGCAGGAGACACTTATTGAAGTCTTAAACCATGTCTTTCAGCAATGAAATTATGAGAAATGTTGTTGAGATGACAGCTTAAAATTTTACCATTGCAGTGTGGAAATAAAAAATTTAAACAATGGAAGTAGACACTTTTGAAGTCTTAAACCTCAGGGCTGAAATGATGGACAATTTCGTTGAAATGATAGCCTAAAATGCTACCATTGCAGTGTGAAAGTTAAAAAAATTCAAAATTGGCGAGGACACATCCCCTCCCCAAATCCCTACCCGTGTTCGGCGCTTTGCACCTCGGCGACCGTCCTTGGATTGCTCGTTTGCCCCTCCCCAGGTCAGGACCAAGTCTCCGCCCATGATGCGCATTGCACAATCAATCACTACTCTCAGTTAAGAAGTTTAACATTTTCAATCACTTCGCAAGGTCATAATCACCTTCCTGAGGTTTATTGTAAATGTAACGTGCTCTATAAACGTCCATATACAAAACATGCATGACCACCACAGACAGTTTAAGTACGGTATTTAAAAATGTAAATTGGTGCAATTCTATTAATGTTGGCAATTAATAATGACCAAGAAAGCAATGAACTAATAATAATTTATGAACTAATGATGATGTATACTATTTGCATGCAGGCATATGCTGAGCTGAGCATCGCATAAGCAGGGGAAGCAGCTGTTTGGAGTGGAGAAGGAGGAGGAGGCGGAGGATCTGTTGGGATTTCTGCTCACTCTCCTCCTCTCCTCCTGGCAGCTAATCCATTGTACCCGGATTGTCTGCCTTCCAGGGTTGGACTGCTGCCAGCCTGACTGAACTGGTAGCACCACGATTAGGGATTATCTCTCTTTCCTTTGACTGGAAAGAGACGGAAAGCACTCGGCCTTCTTTTGTTTAGCGATCAGCAACAATCACTCATATTTAACAATTGTGGCGCCACACACCAAAACACACAGTATTAAGGTGATTATGCAACATATATATTGAGTTCGGTACATCATTTGCCCTAGCTTCATTCTAATCCAAGATATAAGGCAATAAGTGATTATATTAATCTAATTAATAAATTAATTAGCTTAATTAAAACGAAACAATATGCTTATGACGAGAATTATGATAGGTTAAAAATTTGTCGTTTTTACCAAAATAAAAGATTTTTTAGCATATTTTTAGATTAAAATCTGTGCAAAAACCGATATTTAACTAAACATTTTCTCTGATCTGTAATTTCTCACATAATACCGATTTTGGTCTGGACTGATAGAAATGGTCAAACGACATCATTCTGCGAAATGACTCTAAAATACATATACGAAATATATTATTTGTTAGATTCTCAGAATGCTAAGTTTATTTTTGGCATGTTGGTAGTACAACTTCTAATCAAGCATCTTTAATTGGAAATACTTGCGCTAGATTCTCAAGTCAGCTGCCAGATTTCAAAATCAAACTCTGCAGTGAGCAGTGGCTGCAAGTTGATTTGGGCAGTTGCTATATGCACCTTAAGCATACAGAATCAACCATCTATGACTGATAGTCATCACTGTTTTTATCATGGTTATCATCTGATATAATTAATTAGCTTCTTTGGTGCCAATGACATACTGGTAGTCATCAACTGATTATGCACAAAAGCCGCAAATCTTTTTTATATTCTAACATTGATGACAACGTTTTTTGCGATCTTTAGTTCGGTCTTCACCTGCATCATTCATCTGCATTTTCATTTGTAGCTGTGGCTTGATGCTAGCAAAGCAAATACGCTCTCAATCTCGATAATTCATAAAGTACCCTACTCCGTTACTATAAGATGGCAAATCATCATCCTCTTGCCTCTAAGATGGCAAATAATCATCCTATTGCCTCTTAGATGGCAAATCATCATCTTCTTGCCTCTAAGATGGCAAATCCTCCTCCTCCTCTTGCCTGTAAGATGGAAAATCATCATCCTCTTGCCTCTAAGATGACAAATCATCATCTTCTTGCCTCTGAGATGGCAAATCATCACCCTCTTGCCTCTAAGATGGCAAATCCTCCATCAACTATCCATTCATTGACCATCTTACTCTTAATCACTGCCTTGGCTGTTTTAATTATAATCCTCTGTATTTATTGAAGACGTTTCAGTTCCAACGTTCCCTCTAATATTTTTTCTGTGTGCGCGGAGCTGACGGTTGCTTGAGCAACCCAAATTTCCACGTGGGCACCATATTTTCAGAAACATTAAATTTGTGTTTGAAAAATCTACAGGCCAAACTACACCAATTAAATACACGTCTGTAATAGGCCTAATGTCCAGTTTTAGATTAAAGATGATGTAATCTATTGCGAAAGAATCACGTAGGCCTATATGGTTTTAATACTTATCGCAAACGAAAATATTAATGATAGGCCCAGTCTACGATAAATAATCCCAAGCAAAATCTGAACTAAACCTACCTGAGACTATACGATGCAGGATACATGTAGGTCTTAACTAGCAACAAAATAATGTTCAGCGCTAACATTTCGCTGCCTCCGATCTTTCAGCAACGACCATAATTATTGTTGATAAAAAATTAATCCTGTCGATATTGACTGCCAGGTCAAGTCTCGTTGTTTCTATTCTACTGACGCTGGAAGTTCCGTCTTTACGATCTCGCTAAGCCAATCAGTTTTAAAATTAGAAGAATACCTTTTCTTTGAAAGAGCTGTTTCATATACTCTCATTCGCTTTACGTTTCGAAATCGCTTTCAAATTTCACTCACTAAGAAATAACCCTGTATTAAACCGACCTCCAAAGTGAAATCCAACTCTGGTGATCGATCTGTTTGCCATTTGACAGACAGGCCTGTAATATATAGCATCGTCCTAGGCCTAGGGTTTTCCACTATAGTGGATGACTGGAGGGTTCTTTGGCTCCACCTGTTGGAACTAACTTATCAGCCGGAGCAGCCGCCTATGACGGCAGAGCAGCTGATAAGAATCAGCAAGCATCCCCTCTAAATTGGTTGGTACCAAGCTGCCAGCTTGGCAAGCTGGTCTTCTGGTTTCGGGTCATAGCAGGAGTCGCCAAGACGTCCAAGTTAATGACTGACACAGTTGAAGATGAGGTTGGAGCATCCCTTGTGATTAGTTATCTCTTAGCAGATGTTCCTGTTTGTGACTCAATGAGTGGTGCGCTCAACTCGAACTGGGCATTAATTATTCTCTTCAAAGCCGTGACTAGATCGTCCCTCAGATTCAACCTAGGTGGGAGTGTAGGCTACGTGCTTCCAGTCTGCGTCCAGTCATTGCAAAGCTCTGGAGGGGGTGCGGTTATAGTCATTAGTTGGGGTATTCGTCCGGGAATAATTGACTGTCGAATGGCTAGATGGCAGCTTGGTAGTCGTCCGCGCACACAGATATTGACCACTCGGTGGGAAAATATGAGATCATAAATCAATGACTTACGTCAAGTTAAACAAATTTAACAAAACGTTAGTTTATATGCACTTACCAAAATATGTGAGCGGAGATTTGAAACTGCTGCGCGGGGTTTAAAAATGAGGTGCGCGGCCGCGCAGCCGCGCAGCTTAGAGGGAACGTTGCGTTTCACTGATCACTGCGTTCTTGATCACGGTCAATTTTGATTTTACGATCATCGTGCTCCGAATCATGGTCAAGGTTTCAGATCTATTTTCTTGCTTTCGATCTTGAACAAACCTTTTCAATTATCTTCACAGTGATCACAGGCTCACATCTGATGCTTTTAGGATCCTGTCCCTCTTGATCGAAGCCATGGCCTTCCAGGGATCATCTTGTTCTTGATCATGACGAAGGTCATCCAGGGATCATCCTATTCTTGATCATGATGAAGGCCATCCAGGGATCATCTGAGACTTGATCATGACAAATGCCATCCAGGGATCATCCTGTTCTTGATCACGACGAAGACCTTCCATTGATCATCCTGTTCTTGATCATGATCCAGGGCTGTGCGGCAGAGTCTTTGTCTGGGCGTTGCTGCCATTCATTGTCTTCACTGTTTATCTCTTTTAGGAACTGTTTGTTGAGACATGTTTCCCTTTCTGTCACTCCTTTATCCCTCTGCCTCTATCTCTCTCTCTCTCCGTCTCCCTTTCTATTACACTCTCCATTTCGCCCTACAAAGGAACCTCCAGTCACGCAGTTGCCCATGAGTACACATCGCATGTGTGCTGATGGGGGTTGGCCCACGAAAATCCGCGGCCGCCCTTTTGTTGGCTCTGAAATGGTGACTGCTTAAGGGAGTCTTGTGGTGGTGAGTTTACGCACCGTCGCGATTCATTCATCGGGTATTAGGTGAGCAATTAGCCGTGTGTACGTGGCCCTCCCCATAACGGACAATCCCTGAACTGTCAGATTTTATGCTATTTAGGCAGCTGAGTTTAAATGAACCGGCAGAACGACACGAGAAAGGCTGTCCGGACTTTTTCACGGCTACAAAGAACCTATATCGTAATCCGTCCTTTAGAACCATTGAAGTATGCTGAACGAATGGTGACAGAGCGCTTGCGAATCCACGAGGATTAGACCGGAAAGAAAACATGTCGGACGATGACGGTTGCTTTCAGAGTCGAGCTTGTTTGGTATTGTCGGCTTTTGACAGCGCAACACCTTTGACATAAAGACTAAAATGGCAAAAATGCTTACTTAGGTGCATTGAGTTTTGAGCTGCTCTGATTTGCTTAGTATAAGTGTGACAGTGAGTCAGTGTTGTTATGATAGAGTGGTGATGGGATCAGAGTAAAGAGGTTGAGTGAATGGAATCAGTGAATGATGGTCTCATGTACATCTATGTATGTGTGCATGTATGTCTGTATGCATGTATGTACAGGGTGTGCCAAAAAAGTACCCCCTACGGTGTTTAGCTCATATCTTGGCCAAACATACGAATTTTTAAATGAAACTTTACAGTCTTAAAGGCAATTCATATTTACGTACAATGGACACATTTCAACGAAATATTTCAAACAGAACAAAAGTTATATCACTTTTAGTGAGGCCACTCGCCGTTTTTTTTACGATTAAAAAACGTAACGCAACAAAAAGTAACAAGAACGTGATTTTATCAAGTCATATCTCAAATAACTGTTTGGAACTGAACTTGATAGTGATTCACAACTTGTGTTCAATGTGCCCACCACCAGTGGCAAAACTTCTTTTGAGTCTCTTTGCAAAGTTCTTGATGGACCTGTTGATTAATCTCACAGATTCCTTATTTACCAATTTGATTGTCATCTTGCTAAGTGACTTCTCAGTGACGCGCAGCTACGCTGGTACCCTGTTTCTTTTTTAAATAGTAATAATAATGATCATCTGGCAATATCAAGGCTATTTGATAACAATTAATTATTTGAGATGAGACTTAATAAAATCGTGTTTTTGCTACTTTTTGTTGCATTACGTCTTTGAATCGTCAAAAAACGGTGGGTGGCCTCACTAAAAGTGATACAACTTTTATTCTGTTTGAAATATTTTGATGAAATCTGGCCATCATGTGCATATATGAATTGTCTTTAAGTCTGTAAAATTTCATTTCAAAATTCTTACTTCCGGTGACACGAAACGGAGTATCCCCCCTGAAAACTATCCGGGAGGATGAATTAATCTATCCCCCGGATGGAATTAACCGGTCTATGCTATCCGGTGGGATAAACCATTCTATCCTCTTTTTTGAAAAATGCGCATAATAAAAATATTTATGCTGTAATCAAAATTTTAAGTGACTCTAATTGTTTTAAGTGTCCTAAGCAATGCTCAGATAAAGGCAACTCGAATTTATTTAGTGACTCTGAGTGTTCTTAAGTGTTTTGAATGTTTTAAGTGCTCTAAAAACAGTGCAAAACAAATTATCTAGTAGGAATAAACATACCTGTTAGTGTCATTGCTCAAAACAAAGCAGATGAAAATTAATTTGCCAAAAAAATACATGCGGAAACGGTTTTTTCAACTTTTTTTATTTGCGGGGGATACAATTAATACAGGGGATACTCTATTTCGTGACACCGGCCAAGATATTGGTCAGAATAATTAAATTGGTCTTTTGTTACTTTTTGTTGCGTTGCGTTTTTGAATCGTCAAAAAAACGGTGGGTAACCTCACTAAAAGTGATATAACTTTTGTTCTATTTGAAATATTTGTTTTGTAATTCGACCATTGTTTGTAAATATGAATTGCCTTTAAGACTGTAAAGTTTCATTTAAAAATTCCTATGTTTGGCCAAGATATTGGCTGAAAACCGTAGGGGATTACTTTTTTTTGGCGCACCCTGTATGTGTGTATGTATGTATGTATGTATGTATGTATGTATGTATGTATGTATGTATGTATGTATGTATATATATGTATGTATGTATGAATCTATGTATGTATGTATGTTTGTATGTATGTATGTATGTATGTATGTATGTATGTATGTATGTATGTATGTATGTATGTATGTATGTATGTATGTATGTATGCATGCATTTTACCTATGTATGCATGTACAATTGTGCATGTGTGCGTGAATGTGAGTGTGTGTGTGTGTGTGTGTGTGTGTGTGTGTTTGTGTGTGTGTGCGTATCCATGCATCTGGTCACTTATATGGCTTACCTTGTGAGAACAACAGAGGAACTAAGAACCGATTATGTTCTCAAAGAATCCTGAAGTGTTGTTGAAAAGTTGCAATTGATGGAAGTGGGCGTAGGGTAGAAGATAACAATGCTTCTGAAGGTCCTTTGTTTCTGGACATTAGTTACCTTCTGTGGTCCTTGAACATTGGCTTTGAAGAAAACCAAGTTGTCGAGTGAATTGCATCATGGGATGCCTGGCAATGTCATCCGTCAACAGCACAGGTTCTGCTCCTATAGCGACTTGATCTCACAGCCCAGCACGCTGTCTGTCATTCTCTCTGTCTGTTGTCTATCTGTCTTCTGTCTGTCTCTCTGTCTGTCTGTCTGTCTCTCTGTCTGTCTGTCATTCTCTCTGTCTGTCATTCTGTCCGTCTGTCTGTTTGTCTGTCTGTCTGTTCATCCGTTTATTCAACAAATTTCCGCTTTCATCTGTAAAACTGAACAGTGTTTTTACGTCTGAGCTGATTCTACGGACAATGTCATTCTGTCCAAGTGCATCTGTCAGTACGTCTGTTTTGTTTCATCTGCCTATTTGCTCGCTGTTACGCAATGCATATCTATAGAATTGATTGGGTTTTTCTGTTATTTAAACTGACTGATGTTGGGATAATGGTTATTATAACAATGTGCAAATAATACTGTCGATTTCAATGTATCTAGGACAATAGTGGGTTGATTGATGACTGACTGACTGGCTGGCTGGCTGGCTGGCTGGCTGGCTGGCTGGCTGGCTGACTTACTGACTGACTGACTGGCTGGCTGGCTGACTGACTGGCTGGCTGGCTGAGTGGCTGACTGACTGACTGACTGACTGACTGACTGACTGACTGACTGACTGACTGACTGACTGACTGACTGACTGACTGACTGACTGACTGACTGACTGAACTAATGACTGGTCACTGACTGATTGATGACTGATTGTTTGATTAATTGTTGAATTTTTGATAGATTTTCTGACTGATTGGTTGGTTGAGGATTGCAGAGCCAAACAAGTGATGTCCTGGAATACTGGTGGAAGATGGAAGAGAGGGAAACCGTGGAAGAACTGGCAGACCGATCTCAGAGAAGACTTGTCAAGGTTTGGAGGTATCTTGGGATGAGACCAGGGAGCTGGCGATGGACAGAGATGAGTTGAGAAGATGCCCGATGTCTAGCCCTGCACGGGAAGGACTAAGTAAGAGACGTTTGACTTGACATGACATGACTTGACTTGACATGACTTGACATGACTTGACATGACATGACTTGGCATGACATGACTTGGCATGACATGACTTGACTTGACATGACTTGACTTGACTTGACATGAGGTGGTAATGGCAAGGTTTAAAGTGGTTGGGAACGGCGTTCCCACTGCTCTCGAAATTCTCGACTTGCGTTTCCACTGCCCACCATGCATGGAACGCACGCTGGAAACACGTGTGTTAAAATAAAATTCCCTTCAGCGTTCCCACTGCTCACACATTCAGCGTTCCCACTGCTCATTGAAACCACTTTAACCACTCGTAATGGCATTGGTCACTAACAGTTTAACGAGACAATCTTATATGGTGACATATTAAAAGCTTCGCCTTCAAGCAGGTTTCATGAAGAGATGCTGTTACCCCGCTATATAAATTCTCGGAATGAAAAAGGTCGCTGATGTCGACAGAAGGTCTACTCTGACATATAGCAGCTCATTGACTTTCGTTTGACGCCTTCTCTCGTTTTCCATTTGTTTCTCTTTCTGCAAGTTAGTGCTACACGGTCTTCAAAGCACTCTTGTCGGCCCTAAAATAAATTACAAGCGTATTAGCTGCTTTTATCTTGTGTTCTTTTAAGTTGCAAAGAATGCTAATGGCTCAGGGTGTGTGGCGTGAAAAATATGCTACTTCCACGCATGACTTTGACAGGCATACATGTACGTAAACGCTCCTAGCGTGGAATCCAAGGACTATGGCATATATTTTATTTCCTTGCGTTGGCTATAGAAATGTTCTCGATTCATTCGCTAGTGGGCGGCAGTGGCCAGAACTTCTCGTTGACTCGCTAGGTGTCGCTAGAGATTCTGCATGGGCGCAAACAGTGGCTGCAATTCATCCCATCAGTAGGCTAGAATTGGACTGTTTTTAGTTTGATAGTAGTTAGCTTCAAGGATTATTTCAGTGGGTTCCAGGGCTTTTTTTAACGTGCAGTTCAACACAAAATGTGCAGTTCTAAATGGATTCGTGCAGTTGTAGAAGCACTTCCGTCACGTTCCGTGCAGTTAAAACTAGTAAAATAGGTCATTTTCCTCAGATTGGGAGTAATTTACCATGGAGGATGAGAAAGGAGAGAAGAGGATGTGCAGTTCTAAAAATTCCTTAAAAACAGCCCTGGTGGGTTCAACTACATTTTGGGTAGAAACTTATCAAAGATATTGGCCTTTTTTTTGTTGCATTTCATCATCTTGTACTGGAGTTTGTAATTTGACATATGGATCTTATTAAGTTGAATTGCTTTAGAACAGCAGGTTTCACCATTCCACATTGCTGATGACATAATTAATGGTGTGCCTGCATATCAATCAATCAATCAATCAATCAATCAATCAATCAATCAATCAATCAATCAATCAATCGTAATTTATATAGCGCCCCTTCAAGGTACCTACTCAGAGGCGCTCCCGACCGAGATCAAGCGGGAAAAAAGTCTTCAACAGTTTGTGAAATTGAGAACAACTTGGGAGGTCTCGCATAGTCAAGGGAAGTCCATTCCAGGTTGTTGGACCAACCACAGAGAATGAATGCGTCTGCATTGTTGCAGAGCGAGTGAAAGGAACCATTAAGTCACCATGGACAGCAGAGCGCAGTGCATATGATGATAGTGATGATGATGACGATGACGACTATAATGACAATTATGGAAACCATGATAAAACTAATAAAAAAAAGTGATATGATTGAGGATGACACTTGTAGTGGGTGAGACGTGAAGATAAATGATGATGCTGCATGGGATGATGATTGCGATGATGGTGAATCTGATGTCGACGATCATTAATTGTGAAGTTATTGGTTGTTATGTTGACAACTGATGGCAAAAGGACCATAGAGATTTTCTTCATTTATTCTCATCTATTTCTGAAGTTATCCGACCGATATTGAAGACGCCTGCAATAATTGTCTAGCGGTTAAGATGCTGAGATGTCATTCCTGACGTTCAGGGTTGAATCCCTGCCAGGGCCATGGGCACCAGCACATAGGAGGCAAGAGGGGGGGAAATTTGCACCTACTTTTTAACTTCTACTTTTTTTATAACAAAACTTCATTGCACTGAATTATACTGGGGATGAAAAAAGTGAAACCAAAAAATTTACATTTAGAAAACTATGAAGATAATTATCCATGTTCTTAGTGTCCTGCTTTGCATTTTCAGGCTTTTGCTAAATATCTTAACCATGACCGTTGCGTTTTGCCACCCCCCCCCCACCCGCAGCAATATCTGCGGGCACCCATGGTCGGGGTAGAAATAGCTTTCAGACTTCTGAACCTCTAGCGCCCCTCGTTAGCTTGGTCATTGAAAGAGAACATTGAGTGCATTGACTCTATGCTTGTCTCAGTTGTCTGGTAAGACAAAGTGTCAGAGACAGATGTCTGGTCACCTAAATTTATGTGTCCTCTTATGGTAATGATCGTGCTTTATTAAAAAACCAATTAAAAAATGAATGGAAAAAACGATTTTAAAAGTAGACAAAAAATAACTGGACTTTGTTACATCTTGTAGGCCGACTACAGTTTGAAATTGAAAATCTTGTTTACGCGATCTAATTTTAATCAGCAAGCAAATAACAAAGCTTACGCTAAGTAAAACGGTCAGATAGTTAGTGACCTGAATTAGCGGAATCCGTGAGAGCTATTTTTACAAAGTCAATGAAATAAAATCATTATTTTTTGACTAATCAAGAACAGTAGGACTCAATGAAATTGAAAGTACGTTCACAGGAGACCCTGAGCGGGTGTTACGGCCGTGGTAGGTAGGGACCCCTAGCAGTACAGTCTCAGATTTGGATTCCAGAAGGAGATTTTCCTGCCAGGATCAAGGTTTCCTACTGATAACTTCCCCCTAGATCAATTTTTCTTACTAGTATCACCTTCATGCAGTCTTTCTTTAGCTTTATCGATCTTTTCATCAATTTTTTAGTCAATTGTACCCAGGGCTGAAAGTGAGCCGGGTCGGTCCGGGTCTGTGACCCGGCATTGATCTTCGACACAATGTCATGCTGTTGCCGGGTCGCTTGTTTACCAAAAATCAGTTGCGAATGACTTTAAAAAAGGTTACGAGATGCCAAAAAGTAGGTAAAAATGCTAAGATTTGGGAAATTTCTGGTAAATGATTAAAAAAAGGTCATCTGAAAATATTTCGGGTCAAAGACGTCGGCTCGTCCGCCAAAGTCAGACGGGCAACTTTTCCAAGCCACTTTCAGCCGTCATTGTATCACTTCTTTACTGATGACAGCATTTTTGTGAATCCACTAGATTCGGACATTTCAAGCAGAATTAGGACGAACGTTGATCATTGCATTGTCCGTTTTTCTATGTGGTATCAGTCCATCATTTGTTTTTCGCTGGAACAACCAGTTATGTGCAAACACAGATGACCTCCGTCCCTGTGGTATGTTTATCTAGATGGTACTTCAGCAGATCATCGTCAGCATTTCCTTTGTCCATTTTATTATATCTGACCAGCTCGACTCGCGTGGCAAACGGCGCAAGGCACGGTCGTCGGCAGAGCGCGCAGCACTGAGCGCTGCTCAGCAATCGGCAAGATGCCAAGCTATTTACAGACCTGCTTCACTGCTTCAGTTTGAAGGAAGACAGCTTTCTCATGCCAGTGCCTGGTCGAT